>QLSR01000180.1:891736-986518 GCA_031780015.1 Citrullus colocynthis
TTTTTTTTTTTTTTTTTTTTTTTTTTGGATTTAAAGACATTTAATTGAGAGGATTATTTATTGAACTCACTTGCCATAGATATTTGAAGAGAAATTCACCACTATTACAAAATACTTAACGTTTTTTCTTAAATATTTTGATATAAAATAATTTTATGACATTTTTTTCATAAGTCTTTGCAAGTTTCTATTACATCTATTTATGTTCATGTCTCAAAAAAATATAGTGTTTATATGATCTTATACATCCAATCTTGGGCTTATTGTTTTTTAATCCATTTATTACTTTATTAAAGTTAGGGATACATGTGCATTTGGTCTATAGTTTATTATTTTCTAAAACTTTTATTAAGTCATTTAAAACTCATTTAATTTACTTGCACTTAAAAAGAAAGAAAAAACTTTGCATTAGGATAGAAAACCGTAGGAGAAGACCAATGCGAAGCAAGTATGAAAATTTTCTCTCTCGATAATTTTATAGATTATGATCTTCACCCAAATTGATTTTTTATGTAATCATAATGGAATTTTTTTTTTTTTATGTAATCACAATGGATTTAGATATGAATAACCACCTCAAAGTTTTGAATTTTATTTGAATGAGGTGTTATGTTTTAATTAGATATAATGATTATTGAGTTGAGAGAGAAAAACATGAGAATGAAGATAAATTGAAGGAAAGAAAATAGGGAAGAGAGAGATATGGAGAGAGGGCAAAAAATTTAAGGAAAAGAAGGTATGAAGAAATGAGATAGTTAGTAGGACGCAAAATTTATTAAATCTTCTTAATTTTAGAAGTACAACCAATTTCATGATTCTCCTTCGAGAATCTCTTTCTTAATTCAATTATTATATTAATTTTTTTTATGATTATAATTTTTTTAAAATTGTGCATAGGTAATAAAAGATGTCGGCTAAAAATTTGTCTTTAGAAGTTAACACAATGAGAGCAACTCATGAAGTAGACAATGAAAAAGGTTAGAGTATTCTAATAAGTATTATCATTTCTTAATATTTTTATTATATTATATCTAAGTCTACACATAAATTAATACTTATAACCAATCATGTCATGTCAAAGATGTCTTATTTTTATCATTTTTAATTTTAATAATAATATGTGTTATTTTAAAACTTATGAATTAATTTAATTAACAAGAGTCGATTTTAAAAAATATATAATTATTTATAGACCTAATATGTGTAAAAACAAACATAAATATTTAAAATAATAAGCATCAAAACTATATGTAAAGAGCACATAATTGTGCACAAACTTAAAATAGAATAAATTCAACATTTTAATTTAATTTGCACATTCTTTGGTACAATGTATTTTATATTGAATTAATTTAATTCTTTTGTAAAATTGAAGAGCAAAATGACGGAAAAACGGGAGTACAAAAATCGAGAAATTATAATATTAAAATAATAAATAATAAAATAATATTAAAGTAATTAAAATAACTAAATTAAATAAAGTAAACTTAAAATAAACTAAAATAAAGAAAGTGAGATTTTATGAAAATGGACTTTCACCAATCTTTTCTCTTCTTTGTCTCTTCAATGTGTGTGTTACAATATCCACAAAAAGCCTTTATTTATAGGCAATTTGGCAAGTAGGTAGTGACATTTCATGGCCATTAAGGATGTGTCTTTAGTAGATACATGACATTTAGTCACTAAGCACATTTATATAATGGACATCTAATTTGTTCTAATATTTATAATACTCCCCCTTAGATGTCTCGTTAAAACCTTACTATGTCAAAACCCAAAGAAAAAAAAATCCTAGCGAAGAAAAAAGAGTACATATTTTATATAATCTAATACTTCTAAAAGAATACAATACATTTGCTCCCCTCATAGGAATATCATTTGAGATCTCTGAGTCGCTGCATTCCAATGTTCTGCACCAATTTTTCAAAGGTTGCGGTTGGTAATGATTTTGTAAATAAGTCTACCAAGTTAACCTTCAAACAAATTTATTGTACAGTGATGTCGCCATTTTCTTCAAGATCATGAGCATAGAAAAGCTTTGGTGAAATATGCTTTGTTCTATCTCCTTTAATATATCGTCTTTTAATTTAGGCTGTACATGTTGTGTTGTCTTCGTATAATGTTGTTGGAGGATTTTTACTAGAAGACAAGCCACATGTTTCACGAATATGTTGAGTCATTGATCTTAGCCTTATACATTCTCTACTGGCTTCATGGATTGCAAGAATTTCAGCATGATTTGAGGAAGTAGCTGTTATGGTTTGTTTCGTTAATCGCCAAGATATAGCAGTTCCTCCACAAGTGAACAGATAACCTGTTTGAGATCTAACTTTGTGTGGATCAGATATATAAGCCCCGTACTTGTTATTGAGAGAAGGTAAGTAAAAAGAAATTATGGGGCAGGCAAGTAAAGAAAATTGGCTAAGTTGGGGGAGAGCGAAAATGGTTAAGTGTTGGACATGTGATGAGTGACCATGCGTTGAAGGTATATTTAAGCTTGACAAGAGTTGCCGCTGATAAGCATGCATTGAAGATGGCAACTCGGTGGGGAAATAGATGTGAAGGGAGAAGGGTGCATTATGCATTAGTAGAAATCTGCGTTGAAGGGTACTATGTGCTAGAAATTGACATCGCTATGCGTTGAGATGACCTGTGCATTGAAGGATGTTATGCGTCGGATATAGAAAAGTGGCCGAGAAGGCCATACGGTAATCGGCTATTCGGCATTGAGCAATTAGTGGCATAGTAAGTTGAGACTATGCATTACCGAAGCCATGCGCGAAAGGTGGCATTGGCTAATTCCAGAAGGAGGATGATGTTAGAGCTAGTAAGTCGATGATTTATATTGATATATAAAGGAGTGCATCGAATAATTAAGCCTTTTTGGATATATTTTCGAACTCAGATTAACTCCATTTCGCAGACAAACAACGAGGAGAGGTAGAAGAAGGTACTTATATCAAATTTAAGTAGAAATCAGATCAGTTTCATGATGATTTTGAAGCTGCAACCAGAAGCTTGATTGTTACTGATAGATTTGGACACCAATCGGTGTTTGAAGGAGAGTGAACTGAGGACGTCGAAGCTGGAACTGAAGTTTTTAGGTAAGTTAAGTCAATTCTTAGCAACTTCCATGAAGGATGTTTAAGCTAAATCCGAGCAAATATGTGTTAATCTCTAGGAAGAAGTAAACGGAGTTGAATTGCTAAGCAAATCAAGGCAGCCGAAGTTATTTGGGAATAATTATTAAATGAAGACGAGTCATAGTCTGAAATTTTGAGGTAAGCTAGGAAAATCACTACTTTACAAGATTGTAGAAGAAGGGAAGTTCTGATTTTGGCTATAATATGGTTTTTAGCAGGATAAAGGAAGAGTTTGAAGAGAAGGAAGGAAAACTATGATATCAAGTGTCGCTAGACAGTGGTATCGCTAAGGAGTTGGAGAGTGAGTAGCGGAACGGGTGTCGCTGATAAACGCAAAGGAGCTCTGCGTCTCATAACTCTCGCTAAAGTCTTGCTAGGTATCGCTCCTTAAGGTGATATCGCTAGTCTAGTTCACTCCGGTTTCGCTAGTATAGTACCCAGTAGTAAAGATTTCGCTGGTAGACCCGCTAGTAACATAGAGTGTCGCTAGTTATTGATATGCATACCTAATGACTTTGAAAAAGGAGTCCAAAGGAAACCTAATATGAGAAATGTGTTTTACAGGCCAAGAAGAGCTCGGAAAAGCATACAATCCGCTCGGGGCCTAAGACAAACCGTGAGTGGCTCTCTAATTTATCCAAGGATCATCGTTAACAATTTGCAAGTGAAAACGAGTATATTATGTGAATTCCTGTATGTGTGTTATCTAAATGCAAACCACGGCCAAAGGACCTTGTGTGAAGGCTTATGAAGATATGATATATGACACACAGTGCCGAAGGACCATGAGTGAAGGCAATAGTGAAATTGATTGAGATAGTTTCCAAAGTCGAAGGACCTTGTGAGAAGGCATATGGAAACCAGTATATATGATGGTTCAGTGCTGAAAGACCATGAGTGAAGGCACTTAAGCAGTGAATTAATAATGAAACTAAGTGCTGAGGGACAATATGAGAAAGCACTTGAGCGTAGAAACGCTGAGGGACGAAATGTGAAGGTGTATGAATATATGATACTAGTAATTGAATTATGAGGTTAATAGTATTGAACTCTGCTCCGCTGCTTATTAGATAAATATTTATGCTATCTTGTTAAATGGCACGAGTGACTCAGTAATCTGTACTAATAAGCTATATAGCAATTTTATGATCAGCATTAACTCAAGGATTAAATTGTGATTGATAATTTAGTCACTCACTGGGCTTTAAGCTCACACCTTTTTGTTTATTGTTGTTCGTTTCAGGTAGCGAGCGTGTCCGAGACGTCTAGCCTACAGAAGATCCTCTTCTGGGCTTACTTGGTTTTAGTTCTCTGAGATAGTTGTAAATACTCAGTCTAAGTACATATTTTGTCATATATGATTTTTGTGGCATAACGAGTGTAGGTTTTGTACTGTATGCTGAACAAATACACTTGTTTGATAAATTATTAGCTGAGAAACCTTATGTAAAACTTATGATTACCTTATAATGTTTCATTAGTATAAAAGTTTGTACATTTGATCTGGTATTGAATTGTGTTCCAAGATATAAGATGACGTTTAAGTGTATAGGTTGCACCTACTCCTAGGTTAGGAAGGTAATCTGGGAGGGAGGGTGACAAGATAAATATCCAAAATCTGCATAACCAACTAAGTCAAAAATTTATTTATTTGAATAAAACAAACCCACATCGATCGTTCCTTAGAGATAACAGAGTAGATGCTTAATTTCATTCTAATGTCTTTTGTTGGAGAAGAATTGTATCTAGCTAGTAAATTTACTGAAAATGCAATATTTGGTCTTGTATTATTAGCAAGATACATAAGTGCAACAGTTGCACTAAGATATGGTACGTTAGGACCAAAAAGTTTTTCATTATTATCTCGAGGTCGAAATATATCTTTCTTCACATTTAGTAAACGAACTTCCATTGGAATATTATAATGGATGTGCTTTGTCCATATAGAATCTTTTTAAAATTTTTCCTATATAGGTTGACTGATGAACAAATATCCCGTCTGCTAAATGCTCAATTTGCAATCCAAGGAAAAATTTTGTTTTTCCGAGATCTTTCATGTCAAATTCTTTCGTAAGATATTCTATTGCCTTTGAAAGCTCTTCAGGAGTTTCAATTATATTTAGGTCATCAACATATACAGATATAATAGCAAATTCTGATTGTGATTTCTTTATAAAAACACATGGACATATTGGATTATTTTGATATCCTTCTTTCAACAAATATCCATTTAGGAGATTATACCACATTCGTCCTGATTGTTTTAATCCATATAGTGATCTCTGTAACTTTATTGAATATAGTTCTCGAGAACTTGATTTATGTATTTCAGGTATCTTAAATCCTTCTGGGATTCTCATATAAATGTCATTATCAAGAGATCCATATAAGCATGCTGTGACTACATCCATAAGATGCATGTCCAAATTTTCATATACAGTCAGACCAATTAAATATCTTAATGTAATTGCATTCACCATTGGAGAATATGTCTCCTCATAATCAATACTAGGTCTTTGGGAAAAATCTTGTGCAACTAGTCTTGCTTTATATCTTGTGATCTCATTATTTTCATTTCTTTTTCTCACAAATACCCATTTGTATCCCACGAGTTTGACATCTTCTAGTGTCCGGACTACTGGTCCAAAAACTTGGTGTTTCGAAAGTAAGTTTAATTCTGCCTCGATTCCTTCTTTCCATTGAAGCCAATCATTTCTATGTCGACATTCTTCAACAGATTTTGGTTCAGGATCCTCATTTTTAGATATAATATCAAGTGCAACATTATATGCAAAAATGTTATCAATAATCACATGAGTTTGGTTTCATCTTTTCCCTATCATGATATAATTTATTGAAATCTCATTATTATCTTTAGATATTTCACCTTCTTTACTAATTGTATTATTAGTCATGTCCATGGTTTCTTCATGGATATTTACATCCTCAAACAAGTTTTTTTTATTATCGTTTATTTTTCTTTTCCGATGATTTTTATCTTTGAAACCCACTGGTCTACCACGCTTCTGGCGTGTTCCAGATTCATTAGTGATAACTTGCTATGTTGGGATATCAATTTTCGATGGAACATTTGCAACGGGTATATGTGATTTAGTTACTTTCTTTGCATCTATAAATGCATCTAGTAATTGATTTGTTATATTTTGCAAATAAATTATTTTCTGAACTTCAAAAGTTCACATTAATTTGTACGAGGATCTAAATGAGACAATAATGATGCATTCCATGCAATTTCCTTTTCCAATTTCTTCATTTCTCCCCTTAATGTTGGAAAATTTGTCTCATTAAAATGACAATCAGCAAATGGTGCAGTAAATACATCACCCGTCAGAGGTTCAAGATATTTAATAATTGATGGGGAATCATATCCAACATATATTCCTAACCTCCTTTGTGGACATATCTCAGTACGTTGTGGTGGAACAATTTGAACATATACTACACATCCAAAAATTCTTAGATGGAAAATATTTGGCTCCTGGCCATAAGCTAATTACAATGGTGAGCATTTATGCTAAGATACTAGCCTAATGCGTGCAAGTAACGCAGCATGCAAAATATCATGTCCCCATACAGATGTAGGAAGCTTAGCTCTCATAAGAAATGGTCTATCAATTAATTGCAAATGTTTTATAAATGATTCTGCTAAACCATTATGTGTATGAACATGAGCTATAGGATGTTCAACATTTATCCCAATGGACATACGATAATTATCAAAAGTTTGGGATGTAAATTCACCAACATTATCAAGACGGATGGTCTTACTTGTATAATCAGGAAATTGTGTTCTTAACTTAATTATTTAAGCAAGTAATCTTGCAAATGCAAGGTTTCGACTTGATAATAAGGATATGTGTGACCATCTACTAGATACGTCTATTAATACCATAAAGTATTTAAATGGTCCACTTGGTGGGTTAATAGGTCCACATATATCACCATGAATTCTTTCAAAAAATATAAGTGATTCAGTTCCTACTTTAGCTGGTGATGGTCTAATTATTAATTTGCCTTGAGAGCAAACATCACATAATAATTCACTAGATTGAAGAATCTTTTGGTTATTCAATGGATGTCCATTTGAATTTTCAATGAGTCTTCACATCATTATAGATCCTGGATGACCCAACTGGTCATGCCAAATTATCATCATGAACTTTAGGTTCATTGTTGCATATGTTTCAATGACTCGTATATGAGTATAATATAATCCAGAAGATAAAGCAGGCAACTTTTCCAATATATATTTTTCATGTGAGACCAGAGATATGATATAAAGATATTCTATCTCATTTTTTCTATCAGTCTCAATATTATAACCATTGCAACGTATATCTTTAACACTTAATAGATTTCTCTTTGATTGACTAGAGAACAATGCATTGTTAATTGTAAATTTTGTTCCTCTAGGCAAAATAATATTTGCTTTTCCAAATCCTTCAATCAGGTTTGCAGAACTTGATATTGTATTGATTTTTGCTTCCAACATTATCAATTTGGAAAAATATTTCTTATTTGTAAGTATTGTATGTGTAGTTGCACAGTCTGCTAGACATAGATCTTCATTCCTTATTTTTTAGTCACTCAATATATGAAAATTGTCTATGATTCTTCATTTAAACAAGACAATTACAATAAGAAAACAAAACTTGTAATACAAGGTTTAACTAAAAAAACATGAAAGATAGATAAAACAATTCTACATATTCTCAAAATCAAGAGAAACACTTGCTATGTAAGCTCCTACCTGGCGTTGGGAGATGGCAAGTTAAGAAGAGACTATGAGGCGGCCTTGAATAGAGAGAGTTGGCAGTAAAAGTGGCTAAGTGTTGGCCACACACTGGTGGAGCTATGCGTTGAGGTGTGTGAGCTTGACAAGACCACTGGTAACTACGCGTTGAAGAAAGGAGCTCGGCATGGATGCAGATGCGAAGACTACTATGCGTCGAAGGCCACTAGGCGTTGAAGGTCACTATGCGTTGAACGCGACTATGAGAGGTTCGTGCATAGAAGAGTGGCCGAGAGAACCATGCGTTAGTCAACTATCCGACGATGGGGCGTTGGGCAATTTTAACACAGTAAGTTGAGACTATGCGTTGTTGAACCCATGCGCGGAAGGTTTGTGTTGGCCAACCTAAGTAGGAAGGTGATGATGTTGCTGGTGAGTCGGTGGTCTATATTTATATATCAGTAAGTACACCGAATAAATACACACTTTAGACATATTTCGAACTCAGATTGATCCTATTTGGCAGACGAACAATGAGGAGAGGTGGAAGAAGGTGGTTATATCGAATTTAAGTAGAGTTCAAATCATTTTCATGGAGAAATTGAAGTTGGAACTAGAAGCTTGATTGTTGTTGATAAATCTGGACATCTTTCGGTATTTGAAGAAGAGTGAGCTGAGGAAGTTGAAGCTAGGGTTGAAAGTTTAAGGTTGGTAAGTTAACCTAATTCTTAGCGACTTCCATGAAGAATGTTTAAGCTGAATTTGAACGGAAATTTGTTAAATTCTAGGAGGAAGTAATCAAAGTTGAACTGTTAGATGATTCAAAGCAGCTGGAGATATTTCAGGATAGCTCTCAAACGAAGAAGAGTTATGATTTGAAATTTTGAGGTAAGTTAGAAAGCTCACTTCTTTACAAGTTTGTAGAAGGGAGAAAGTTCTGAATTTGGCTGGAATTTAATGTTTAGCAGGTTAAAGAACAAATCAGAAGGGAAAGAAGAAAATAGTGGTCGTCTGGGGTCGTTAAGGCGTAGTATCGCTAAAGAGCAGGAGAGTGAACAGAGAAACAACTGTCGCTAGTAACGCAAAGGGGCTTTGCGTCTCACAACTCTCGCTGAAGTATCGCTGGGTGTCGTTCCTTAAGGTGATCTCGCTAGTCTCGCTAAGCCTAGTCTCGTTAGTACCGCATGGTTATAAGCAGGTCTCATTATTAATCTCGCTGATACTTGTGGATATCGTTCATTATGAAAGTTGCTAACAAGAGAGGGTTTGGCGATAAAATACATGTTGAGATGTTTAAGCACATGTAGTAATATAAAGAGGAATATTAGTAATATCTAACACGAAAAAGGTGTGTTTACAGGCCAAAAGGAGTTAGAGGAAGCGTATAGCCCGCTCGGAGCTTGAAATAAGTTGTGAGTGACATTATAGTTTGTGATAAGCCAATTTGATTATTATTTTCTATATGCTTAGTAATATCTGTGAGACATGACTGAAGTGTACTCTAATGCATGAAACAAGCACATATCTTATATGTAATTTAGAGCTTGAATATGTATTGGTTAATGCTCCTAAGTTAGTTGTTAGCTGAATGTTCTGGAAACTCTGAGGTATCACGATTTATGTTAATTTATGATTAATGTGACGCGCATATCGGTACCTTAGAAAGTTTGAATTGGGACCCAATGCTGAAGAACATGATAAGGCATATGGGCAGCCCTAGTATTTCAATAAAGCTCTCACCAAAGGACATAGAGAAGGTGATTGAGTATGAACTGGGACCCTAATACCAAAGGACATGAGAAGGTATACGGGCAGCCCGAGATCAGTCAGACATATAAGCAAATTAAAAGACACGTGACGCTGATGTGTTGAGGTTACTCCACACAGCCAAGGTTTCATGACGTTGGGTGCGTTGATTTCGCTCCGCCTCAACTAAGGTTTAAAGAAAGAAACTTAGTTGTGTGATTATAATAATTGCAAGTTTACAATGCATGACTAAGCAGATTATATTTGTGATTATAGCTAAGCCTTATTGAATTATATTTTAGATAGTCACTCACTGAGCATTGTAGCTCATAAAATTCTTGTTTCTTTGATGTTTTCTTTCCAGGTAGCAAGCGTGTTCGGGGTGCTTAGCCTACCATCAAGACTCGTCTGAGCCTATTTAGGATTTTTGTACTTGGGAACTTGTAAATCCCATCCCAATGTAGATTTTGCTTTTATTTTGAGTGGCATAGTGAGAATCATCAGGCATACTTGTAATTCTTACACATGGTCTCTTAAATATTTCTCATAATGCTATGTTATCAGTAGATCTTTGCATAACTATTATAAAGCTAAGTCAATTGTCAGCAAGTTATGGTTTATAAATGTGTTCATAACAAGTTTTAGAGTAGGAGAAAGAATAGTTTTAACACTCACTCCTAGGTATAAATATAGATGTGTGTATATATATATATATATCTAGGATAGGGATGTTACATGCTATGTCATCATTTGTGCTGATTTTCTCTTTAGGAGATTTAAATAAGTCCGCCACATCCAAAATTGTCATATTAGATTGGTCAAATATATCATTATCTTAGTATGCAAAATTTGCTTTCATATTTTTTCCTTTTTCCTTCAGGGAAGCTTGATAGAGATCAACTAGATGTTTTGATGTACGACAAACACGAAACCAATACCCAGTCATCCCGCATCGGAAGCATTTATGCTCATCATCTTTTGATTTTTTTATCTTGTGGAGCTTTTTCTTTATGATCATCATTTTGGGTGGTTCTTTTGAAATTTGGATGATTAGAATGACCACCACGAAAATAATAACTATTTCTTCCTCTACCACGGTCACGACCATGACCACGAACTCGACCACAATTATTAAAATTTACATCATTCACTTAAGGGAAGGTGTTGTTCCAGTTGGTCGAGATTCATGGTTCTTCATTGATAGCTCATTATTTTGTTCAACCACGAGAAGACATGAAATTAATTCAAAATATTGTTTAAAACCTTTCTCTTGATATTGCTGCTGTAGGAGCATATTCGAGGCATGAAATGTAGAAAATGTCTTCTCCAACATATCCACATTCGTAATTTTCTCTCCACACAACAATAATTTTGAACTGATTTTAAATAACGTAGAGTTGTAATCACTTACTGATTTGAAATCTTAGAGCCTCAAATGCATCCATTCATAACGAGCTTTAGGAAGAATGACTGTTTTCTGATGATCATTTTTTCCGTTTTAAATTCTTCCACAAGATACAAGGATCTTTTATTGTTAAATATTCCATCTTCAATCCCTCGTGGAGATGATGACGAAGGAAAATCATAGCTTTTGTTTTTTCCTGAATGGATGTTGCATTTCCTTCCTTAATTGTTTCTCCCAGGTTCATGGCATCAAGATGTATTTCAGCATCAAGCACCCATGATAAATAATTATTTCCATTGATGTTAAGCGCTGCAGATTCTATTTTTGTAAGATTTGCCATGATAACACTATCACAAAGAATTATATTTATATTAGCAATTTAATATATATTAAACATACAAAACAACGTTTAATTTATTAATTATAATAAAGAGAAAACTACATACTTTAGAACCTACCTTCAACGGAAAAATGACAAGAGCTCGTGCTGATAACGTGTTGTAAAATTGAGGAGCAAAATGATGGAAAAACGGGAGCATGAAAATCAAGAAATTATAATATTAAAATAGTAAATAATAAAATAATATTAAAGTAATTAAAACAACTAAATTGAATAAGGTAAACTTACAATAAACTAAAATAAAGAAAGTGAGATTTTATGAAAATGGAATTTTACCAATCTTTTCTCTTCTTTTCTCTCCAATGTGTGTGTTACAATATCCACAAAAAGTTTCTATTTATAGGCAATTTAGCAAGTAGGTAGTGGCATTTCATGCCCACTAAGGATGTGTCTTTAGTACACATGACATTTAGCCACTAAACATATTTATATAATGGACATCTAATTTGTTCTAATATTTATAATAAATTTATATTTTTTAAGAAAATTTTAAAATTCAATAATTCTACATAGTTCAATTGATAAATGTGTGATTAGCCAACTTGTAAATTTGTTTGTAGATTCGCATGTACCTGTAAACATTACGAATCACGTGCGTTGCAGTGTTATGAAACTAATAAAAAAAATGTTAGAATTTGAGAATTTTATGTTAATCAAAAAGTGTCTTAGAGTTTAATAACCATGTTAGTGTAGAACGATTTGTACGCTAAAAATATAAACAAAAATGAAGTAGTAAAAATCGTGCAAATGGAGGTTCCAAAAATTTGGTTGAAAATGTGATCAGAAAATGGAAATGGAGCTTAAAATTGAGGAAGTGCAAAAATTGGATTCTCCTTTTTATTTAATGGAAAATTTCCTAATAAATTTTTCTTTTTATCTGTTTAAACATTAGAATTGATAAAAGGGTTAAATTGTAATTGTGATTAAATTTTCATGTAAATCTTTTAGAACTTCTGACCATTTGTGAAAAGAAAAAAAAAAAATTACTATGTGTTGGAGTTCTCAACTAGATATATTGTTTGTTTGGTGATTATTTCATAACTTGCCAAGGTGATCAATCAAGTTAAGTCATACATGTGTTCAGTAATTGTCGTTACTTTACAATAAGTACAATGTTGTAAACTTTAATCTTTTATATTAGTGAATTTATCTTTTTTAGACACACTACTCTTAGACATAGGCCGTATATTGTTGAACTAGGTTACCAAACTTTGGGTGTTTATCTTTTTTTGTTTTATTGTTCTTCTAGTTGTCTATATTTTTATTTGATGCATGTGTGTGACATAAGAGGTGAGTAGGATAGACTGAAAAGTCGAGTCGACCGACCAAAATCGATCGAACGAAGGCGGTCGGTCGGAGAAGAGGAGGGACTCGATTGGTGTCAGTTTGGAAAAATTTCAAACCGACATTTAAAAAAATCAAAGAAAATCGAACCGAAGACTAATTTTCACTCTTTATTGATCGAGATCGATTTTAATATTTATTAAACCGACCATAGTCGAGTTGGTTCAGTGGCGGTTTGGTCAACAAACTGACTCCGACCGACCACTACACACCCTATGTGAGAGTATCTCCAGGCCCATAACCTTTATTTCACTATGAATATATATAATGTAAGCCTCGTACTTGTTATTGAGAGAAGAAAAGTAAGAAGAAACTATGGCATAGGCGAGTAAAGAAAATTGGCCGAGTTGGGTGAGAGCAAAAATGGTTAAGTGTTGGTCATGTGATGGGTGACCATGCATTGAAGGTATGTCTAAAGCTTGACAAGAGTGGCTACTGGTAGGCATGCGTTGAAAAGGGCAGCTCGGCGTGAAGTAGATGTGAAGGAAGAAGGGTGCAATAGGCTTTAGTAGAAGTATGCGTTGAAGGCTACTATGTGCTAGAAGTTGGCATTGCTATGCGTTGAGATGGCCTATGCGTTGAAGGACGATATACGTTGGGCATAGAAAGGTGGCCAAGGGGGCCATGCGGTAATCGGCTATTCGGCGTTGAGCAATCAGTGGCATGGTAAATTGAAGTTATGCGTTGCCGAAGCCATGCGCGTAAGGTTGCATTGGCTAATTCAAGAAGGAAGATAATGTTAGAGCTGGTAAGTCGGTGATTTATATTGACATATAAAGGAGTGCATCGAATAATTAAATCCTTTTGGACATATTTTCAAACTCAGATTAACTCCATTTCGCAGACGAACAACGAGGAGAGGTGGAAGAAGGTTCTTATATCGAATTCAGGTAGAAACCAGATCATTTTCATGGTGACTTTGAAGCTGGAACCAGAAGCTTGATTGTTGCTGATAAATCTGGACACCAATTGGTATTTGAAGGAGAGTGAGCTAAGGAAGTTGAAGCTAGAACTGAAATTTTGAGTTTAGTAAGTTGATTTAATTCTTAGTAACTTCCATGAAGGATGTTTAAGCTAACTCGCAAAAATATGTTAATCTCTAGGAGGAAGTAAGCGGAGTTGAACTGCTAAACAATTCAAGGCAGTCGAAGTTATTTGGGGATAATTCTCAAACGAAGACGAGTCATGGTCTGAAATTTTGAGGAAAGCTAGGAAACTCACTACTTTACAAGATCGAAAAAGAAAGGAAGTTCTGATTTTGGCTGTAATATGGTTTTTAGCAGGATAAAGAAAGAGTTAGAAGGGAAAGAAGGAAACCTTGATATCAAGTGTCGCTAGACAGTGGTATCGCTAAGGAGCTGGAGAGTGAGCAGCGGAACAAGTGGCGCTGATAACGCAAAGAGCTCTGCGTCTCACAACTCTCGCTGAAGTCTCGCTAGGTATCGCTCCTTAAGGTGATATCGCTAGTCTAGTTCACCCCGGTTTCGCTAGTGCAGTACCTAGTAGTGTGAATTTCGCTGGTAGTCTCGCTAGTGACATAGAGTATCGCTAGTTATGGATATGCATACTTAATGATTATGAAAAAGGAGTTCAAAGGAAACCTAATGTGAGAAATGTGTTTTTACAGGCCAAGAAGAGCTCGAAAAAGCATATAATCCGCTCAGAGCCTAAGACAAATCATGAGTGACTTTCTAATTTATCCAAGGATTATCTTTAACATTGTGCAAGTGGAAACGAGGATAATATATGAACTCCTGTATGCGTGTTATCTAAATACAAACCACGGCCGAAGGACCATGTGTGAAGGCCTATGAGGATATGATATATGGAACTCAATGCCGAGGGACCATGAGTGAAGGCACTTGAGAAATTGATTGAGATAGATTCCAATGACGAAGGACCTTGTGAGAAGGCATATGGAAAATCAGTACATGATGGCTCGGTGCTGAGGGACCTTGTGTGAAGGCACTTGAGCAATGGATTAATATGGAACTCAGTGCTGAGGGACAATATGAGAAACCACTTGAGAGTTGAAACGCCGAGGGACGAAATGTGAAGGCATGTGAATATATGAATAATAGGAATTGAATTATGAGGTTAATAGCGTCGAGCTTTGCTCCGCTGCTTCTTGGAAAGATATTTATGTTATATTGTTAAATGACATGAGTAACCCACGAATCTGTACTAATAAGATGTATAGTAGTTTTTATGATCAACATTAACTCAAGGATTGAATTGTAATTAGATAACTTAGTCACTCACTGGGCTTTAGGCTCATGCTTTCTTGTTTATTGTTGTTCGTTTCAGTTAGCGAGCGTGTCCAGGATGCCTAGCCTACAGAAGATCCTCATCTGGGTTTACTCGACATTAGTTCTCTGGGATAGTTGTAAATACTCAGTCTATGTACATGTTTTGTCATACATGATCCGTATGGCATAACGAGAGTTTGTACTGTATGCTGAACAAATACTTGTTATGATAAATTATGAGCTGAGAAATCTGATTTTAAAAGTTATGTTTAACTTATGATGTTTTACTAGCATAAAGTTTTGTACAATTGATCTGGTATTGAATTATGTTTCAAGATATACGATGACGAGTGTGTGTAGGTCGCACCTACTTCTAAGTTAGAAAGGAAATCTGGGAGGGGATGTGACATATAAAATAGGGTCTATTAAAATTTGAGACCATACATTTGTAGTTTTGTGTTGCACAGCAATAACGCAATAAGTTTTTGAATTTGTTAGTTAAATTTGTTTTTAAAATTATTTTTTAGATTATGTGATCGAGAGAGAAGAGAGTGACAAAATGGCGAAGGATTGGAGGAGAGAAATAAAAAGAAAAAATGATATTAAAAATATTTTTTTAGTTAAAATAATTAAAATCTGTATTTTTATTACAAAATCCACATAACTTTTTGTTAGCGAAAAAAACAAAAGAGAGACCGCAAACTTCAAAGAGTCCACATATCGAGTTTATAATTTAGGATCTAAATAATACTAAATCCAAATCTCAAATACCAAATATGATAATAAGTACACTACTTGTTTTTCAAAGAAATAATAATAACAATAATCAATGGAAAGTTGGCTGAACTAGAGAATTTTGAATTATTAGAAAAAAAATGGAGTATGCAATTGAAAGTGGATAATTCAAAGACGGCATTATTACCACATTTGAAGATTCAAATCCTTCATGAAAATGGATAATTCATCAAATTTGAAATTTTATTCCAAATTTCAATTCCATCAAAATTTCTTATCCAAATGAAATCAAACAATCCTGCGAATTCTTATGTCACATCATCAATGATATCAAAATTAAAAAAAAAACACTCCTAAGTGTAATAAAAAAGACAACATTAGAAAACAATAAAATTGCATCAAAATCACTAAATAAAATGTGAATGATACTCTGCACCTAGTGGTTCATATCAGATTGTTGAAAAAACAGAGGCTTAGTTTGATGGTGATTTTAAATTTTAATTTAAATTTTTTTTTTTTTTTTTGAAGTTGTGTTTATTTCCTATTAATTCTTTTTACTACAATTCTCTTTTTGAAATTTTAGTCAAATTCCAAAAACAAAAACGAGACCTTTAGCTCTATTTTTTGCTTATAAACACTATATTTAGATTTACCCGTAAATTTCTATGCTTTGTTATTCACTTTCTATCAATGCTATCAAAAATTAAAAGAAGAACTTACTTTTGCTTTTAAAATTTGAATAGGAGTTCAAGTATCTCTTTAAGGAGAAAGTAAACATTAATTAAAAATTTTAAAGAAAATTAAACAAACATAAAAAAAAAGACACTAAACATAAAATTATTACTAAATGAAACTTTATATATTAATTTTGATTAATTATTAAAATTTTGAAAAATTATTTAAAATGTAAAAACTGTTCAAAATATTTATAAATAATAATAAAATATACTGCAGATAGACAGTAAAATTTTGTTGTATTTATAAATATTTTAGTTATTTTTATCTATTTAAAAAAGAAAAAAGAAACTCTACAACTTTGGTTGACTTTTGAAAAATTGAATAAAATGAAGATAGTAAAACTTTGATAAACTTAATTTTAAAAACGAAAAATGAAAAAACCTTTAACTAATAAATGAAATAGAAAAGAGAAGTTGAGAACGAAATTCACGGGTTACTTTCGTTGGTTTGTTGTATTCCAACCTAACTTCCAGTTGGATGCATTGAATACATCTCTCTCCGTATTATCGTACTTCAAAGGATCACATCAGAACTTTTTTAAGAAATGAGAAAAACTTGGTAACCATTTAGTTTTTTTTCTTTTTTTCTTTCTTTTGAAAAATTATATCTACGAGCATTAACTTCCATCTATTAAGAATATGGTTGGTTGTCTAACATATTTTCAAAATCAAATCTAAATTTTAAAAATTAAAAAAAACAAATAAATAGTTTTTCAAAAATATTGATTTTGTTGTTAAAAATTAGCTAAGAATTAAAATATTTATGTAGGAAATTTGAAAACTATGAAGGGTGTTTGACTCACCAATATGAATTGAGTTAAGTTGGTAAAAATTACCAACTCAATGTTTGGCCCACCAACTTTAAACATTTATGGGGTAATTTGAGGAATAATGCAATTTTAAAAAATAATGACAAAAATATGGTGGTTTAGAAAGTAATGTGAAAAATAGGGTGGGTTGGAAACTTATTTGGAAAATGGAGTAGTGAAATCGTGTACTGGGTACACGATTTCGCTTTAGACTGGTCAAACAACCAGTCACTTGCTAACTGGGCAGCTGATGGCATGGTGAGTCGTGGACCCAATCCACAAGTTCTGTCCAAACTCGTGGACGGTCCACAAGTTCTTTTTTTATAAAAAAAAAAAGAAATTAACTAATTAATTACCCACTTAAATGAAAATTTGTTTCTTACTTGTGTTCTTATTCAATTATTGTATTAGTTTCATTAATACAAATCAGAAAATTTAAAATACAAGTCAAGTGCCACATGGTGGTCTTCTTCACATACGTTGTCCACGACGGCACAAGCACTTCAAAATGTTGCTGATGGTGAATTACATTGTCAACATCCTATTGGGTGACAACAGATGGAAGTTCATCGTGTGCATAATACTCCTGTTGATGACTAGAACTGGATGCAATGTCTGCATGTACTTTCAATGACTGTCTAGGAGAAGGTGGAACTGGATTATGTAATATGTGAGGTTCCTGGTCATCGGGTTGCTCTAGAACAGCTTCGTCATGTTGTCTCTAATATTTTTAGCATACAATTGTAAGGCACTATACATGATAAGATGCTTACCATGCAGTAATAGTAAGCACTGTCAGGTGTGATAAATCTTCTTGTTATGGAATCGTACTAGGACAAGTAATCATTTGACACATCTGACTCATGTATTATTTCTCCTTGTGCACAGCAGTCATGATGTGCACGCCAAAAGGATATATATTATGCATGAATTTGACGCCAGTTTTAGTCGTGTTTACCTCTCAAATCGATTTGGTGTAGTTGAGGGAGTGTATTACACAACGTCGGTACCATTTGTCGCAGACCGAATTGTCTCAACACTCGATCTGGTTGATGCTACTTTACAATATGAAAGCATATAAGTGGGCTAACTGTCAACCAAATGTCTTGTCCATCATGACAATAATCAGGCAACAACAACATAATATTTGGTGCATATGGCATCCAATTGATCTAAAATTATTGACAAGCATAATTAGAACCCAAAAGATATATGTAATATTCAGTTGTATATGCAACATATATATTATTACTTGATTTTGCATCAAACGGTCAAATATTAAGCGATATACCAGTAACACGTTCGCTAATTGTTCAAATGTAGCTAAGACACATCTCCATCTATCACATGGATATAAAACAATTAAAATATGTTACTATTTACATTGACAAAAAAAATAAATATATACATAAAATAATACTTGGCACTGAGTGGACGTCCCATAAAATGCCCTAGAGGTTGTAATTGGACTTGTGGGGCAACAACGTTAAATCTGTCATACGCTCCTACTTGAAGTAGTATCAGTAGGCCTGCTATATCTAAAGCTTGTGCATGACTAGCTCGACACAATTCTCTATACAGCCATGCAAGACAAGCACCACCCCACGAACCACCCCACGAGTAATTACTAGCTCGCTCAAAACTGGCCAGTAGTAGGAGAAACATCAAGTGGTCGAACGCCTAAATAATTCTCACAAACCTGTTTTCAATCATGTTGCAACAATCCAGTCACAGGTTCTCCGTCCAATGGTAGTCCAAATTGAACTGCAATGCCCTGCAACGTAATTGTGCATTTCCCACCACGCATATGAAATGTGTGGGTCTCCAGTCTCTAGCGCTCTACTAGAGTAGTAATGATGTGTCAGTCTAACTGTATAACAATTTGTGCAACCCAAATAAAACCTGCATGTTGTAGATAAGGCACTATATGTTGATCAAAGGGTATAGTATATTGAGAAACCGTCTCTCGTCTCTAGCAAAATAACACCACAGTGGATGCATTATGTCATATCATCTATGATCAGTGAGTATTTTGAAGATATAGTTGAATAGGATTAGATGAACCAGGATTCATAATCAATATTGTTAAAATAAACCAAATCAATAATAAGGTCAGAGACACAATAATAAACTATATCAGATTACAATTAAAAAAAGAAAAGTAATGGAAAGCAATTTTAATACATTAGAAAAACCAAATACATTACAATGTTACATTACAAAAACCAAGTACATTACAATGTTACATTACAAGAACCAAATACATTAAAGTGTTACATTACAAGAACCATTACATTACACAAAATCGAGTATTTTGCTAAACTATGAATGATGTGACGATGAAGCACCTAAATTACGTAGTGGACAAGTACGCTTATTGTGCCCTGCTCCCTTGCATATTCCACATTGAACTTGTGTGCCTGCCTCGCGCCAATCCATCTCATTATGAATTCGCGAAGTTTTGGGTCTACCATCCTCTCTTAATAAGTTTGCGTTAGGATGCACTTCTGTAAATGATAACTCTGGCCAATAGTCAAGGTGCTGAATTGGATGGAAGCGACCTTCATAGCATAACTTTAAATGAGACAATTTGTTGCATTCATCAATCAGATGCACATATGACAAACGCATGTAATTCCAAATTGCAATTACATGAGAGCATGGAATCTTGAACAACTGCCACTTGTTGCAAGAACAAGTCCCCTCTTGCAAGCACACTACTTGTATGTTTTGGCCTTTATAGGAAGAAATCATACTGATGCAAGTTCGGACTTCAAAACTTTGTGTTTCCCTGTCAACTGACGTCACTGTATGTGCAGATGCTCGTTTCTCCCACCTCTTAAGCTTTCTCAAGGCATATTTCTTGTAGATGTCCCCACGATTGAGTGCTTCACTTATTTCTTGTCTATGGCGTTCAAAGTATAAGATTGTACGGTAGAATGTCAACCTAACAATCGATGTGATCAGTAACATTCTAGCTCCTTTGAATACGCCATTCATGTATTCAGCTGCATTGGTTGTCATCCACCCAAAGCGATACCCATTATCGTGTGATTGTGTCCATTTATTCAAATCAATATCAAACAAATATTCAAGACATTCAGGGTTCAATTTCTTTAACTCTTTCATGTTTTGAATGAACTTACATTTTTGGTTGATTTCCAGCCTTAAACACCAAATCTTTCAGTTGGTTTGATTTATATTTGGAATTGAAATTACTCGCAACATGACGTAGACAATCACGATGATATGCTTTAGGTTCAACCCAACCAATTTCCTCATTGTTAATTGCTGCAATGATTCTTTTGTGTCTATCCGAAATTAAGCAAATCCCTTCTTGATTAGTGACATACTCGCGCAGTGCCCACAATAACCATGACCAACTAGATGTGTTTTCCCCTTCAACAATAGCAAAGGTAAGAGGAAATATATGCCCATTTGAGTCAATAGACAAAGTAGTGAGCAATTTTCCTTTATACTTGTCGTAAAGATGGGTTCCTTCTATCTGAATTAATGACCTACAGTACTTGAACCCTTCAATTGTAGGACCGAATGCCTAAAAGACTCGACCAAAGATAGTCTTACCAGGCACATCAGACGGGAGAAAATGTCAATCTACTCGTGTACCAGGATTGTAGTGCACAGCAACACTCAACCAATACGGAAGTTCTGAATAGGATTTCTCCTAATTGTCGAAGACTGCAACCAAAGCTTTTTTCTTTGCTTCTCACACACGTCTATATTTGTCGTTATATCTGTACTGCTTTTTAAGTGCTTCTTGTAGTATCACCATAGGCACACTAGGATAAGCTCTAACTAAATTTTGAATTTCAATACTCATGAAATTAGAATCAAGTTGTGAATGGTCGTATGCCAATTCTGTGTATAAACAAGAATGATTCTCTCCAAGTTTAGTAGTTTCAAACATTCCATGAGTTTTGCGCCGACAAGCATGTAACCTCTACCTACAACCTTCATTTCGTTGTTTACATCACACATACCAAATATCTTGGTTCGATTCTACCACAGAAATTTGGTAGTGTTCAGTCACACAATATTTTTTTACTGCCATCTGTAGGTCTTTTTCGTGTCAAATAACATTTCTTTTTGTATCATACTTGAGTTATCTATACATGTTTCCCTTCCTCCAAGGTTGATCCTTGTTCACAAACTGAATCTGTAATTTTCCATTCTATATGTGTAAATATCTTTGATGGAACCAACTCATTTTCATTTTCTATATTTCATTCTTCTCCAAACAATTCATCAATTTCTACATCAATATCACTATTCCCACAAATTCCAGCTTCAAGAAGAACTAAATCTTATGGATGAAACGATATATTTAAATTTTTTTACAATTGTAAGGGTTAAAAAGAAAAATTAGTCCAAATCTACCCAAAATTATAAAACTCGTGAACCCGGTCCACGAGTTTACTACCCAACATTATTACTAATTTCCCACCACATTCTTTGCCAATAATTATTCCTACAACAATAAGCGCCAAGTAACAATCAAAACTATGCATGCATATACAAATTTATTCATAGTTGTCAAGCTAAATTTTTCAAGGATAAACGCCAAATAACTAGTAGCTGTCAAGCTAAATTTTTCAAATTATAAACAAAATAAATTATTTGGTAAAAACAAAGTTTAAATATACAAATTATTCATGCATGCATGCAAAGTCTACATATAATTAGTGCATATTTATAAGTTAATTAGAAAGAAAAATGTATATACGTACCTATTTGGCGGTTGGACGAAGAAATTCAGCGGTCGGCCGCAGCGGGCGGTAGATGGTGGCGGCTGGACCGAGATAAAATATTAGATTGAATAAAGAAAGAGAGATGAGATGATCATAAAATAATATGTCTATATACATACTTATATGACAGCGGCAATGTCGACAAACGACGGAAGACGGACAGTGAACAGCGTGCAAGATGCGGAGAATGAAGAGTTAGAGAGATTTCCGACGGAGAGAGAGAAAATTAACGAGAGAATGGGTGGAAAAGAGGGAGGCTGCCAGTTGAAATAGGGAGGGAACTCGTGGACCCCACCACGATTTCTATAATCGTGGACCCGGTCCACGATTCTGGTCAAATGCATGCAGCTAGCTTGTTCGCGTGGCAGCGTGGCAGGGAAATCGTGGACGGGGTCCACAATTTCAACCATAATCGTGGATCAAGTCCATGATTTCACAACCCTATTTATTAAAAAAATATTATTTTAAAAAATTCATTTATGGAGTTGAATTGGTTATTTTTATCAACTCACCTCAACTCTTCCTCCCTCTATTGTTTTCAATGACTCCACCAGTCGGCCACTGTCAATAACTATCGTTGCCACACTCTAGCGATCAACTCTGATGACCACTTTCATGTGGCCAACTCCGACGATTAACTTCGGGTTCAGACAATCACCTCCAATGAAAACTTGGATGAAAAACACCTTCAATTATCAACTTCGATGATAACCATCTATCACGATCAAAATCGACATTCACCTCAGGCAACCAACTCTAGTGAAGATCACTTTTGGTGATCAACTCAAGTGACGACCACCTCCAACAAGCAATTCCGACGATAACCCTAGGCAATCAACTCCAACCACACACTCCACCGTTCATCTCCAATGACTAATTCTAACGACCAATTCAATCGCGGTCATATACTAAAAGAAAAAAAAAAAAAAAAGACCAAATTACCAAAAATGTTTCTAAATTTACTTTTCAAATTGTTAATTTAGTGTTTAATAGCCATCTATCATAGTGTAACATCAAAAGTTTGTACGCAAATATTACAAGAAATTACATGATGAATGCATAAGCTTCTACATTAAATTTAATTATGCTAGTCGTAGTTAGTGAAAACCATTTTTTAAATTTAGGAGACTAAAGTTAAAATTGACATATACATCTTATTAGCTATTAAATAAGTAACAAACAAAATATCAATTTAGTAATTAAACAAATTTCTCAAGGCTCAACCTAACTCTATACTGCACGCCCAAGAGAAGACGACCCAAACCAAGAGTACCACAATGCTCAAGACCATCAAAATGTGCAAAAGATCTAGAAGCTTTCAGGAAATTCTACAAGATTCTAGAAAATTCTGAAAAGTACTAGAACATGCATGAATACCTTAGATGTCTCTAGAAAGTTCTAAAAGTTGTATGAATATCCTAGAATTCTATAGAAGTCTAAGAAGAGCTAGCATAATCTAGGAAGTTCTAGGTGAAGCTAGCATTATATAGAGAAATCTAGAAATATGTAGAGAAGTATGGAAACGTATAGCAAAATATAGAAGAATTTAGGAAGATCCTAATCATTGGATCAAATCAATCATCACCTCTCATTAAGGAAGTGTAGGGCTATAAATACCCTAAGGAGCTCATTAGTAACACAAGATTGGAAAGAACCACCCAATTCTCTCACCCATAGGTCGTTATAAAAGATCTCCCAACTTTTCTTCTATAAACTTTCTATTAAAGCCTTCTCAATTCATTCCAACCCAAGCATAATAAGAAGATCAAAGCAACAAAAGAGGTACGTAGCTTATCTCACCCTATCTCTAAGTGTTTTTTTGGTAGTGTGTTTTGTTATCTTGAATTATTATGTTGTTATTATTATGTTGTATTACAAGCTTAAAACATGTTTCTTTATAAGGAACCCCATGTATTACATTTGTTCATGATTATGTTAAGATCAAGTTTTTTTTAGGTATAGATTACCCTTATAGGGCTAGTAGGGTATGTATGGTTGCACCCCTCTAGATGGCCTTATGTTATGTTTATGATAGGGGCTAGCAGCGTAAGTATGGTTGCACCCCTCTAGTCCCATTTTACATTCATGTTAATGATTGATGTTGAATGCGACTTTGGCTCTACTAACTGCATGCCACCACTAATCATCAGATGAGTTAGTTTTGATTAAGTCTACAGCTTCCTATTAGGGCGGTGGAACTCAAGTTAGAAGTGTAACCGGTTACCTCATGTTATGACAATTTCATGTTTTGGGTCCCAATCATATGTTTTTATAACACGTTGCATGTGATTGTGCATATTCTTAGATGAGAGCTACTTACTTAGTAGGTGAGGGCACAACGTAGGAGGCATGACGAGGCATCACTCAGCCATCGAACTCACTGATTTGGTCATATATGCATTTTGTTCCACTATGCTAATGTTTTGTTTTTATGGATCCTAGTGTTATGTAAAAAGAATTTTTTGTAAAGCTTTTACTTAACTAAAAGAAGTTTTGATGTTTACTTTTAAAATATTTTACCCAAACTCATCTCATGATAGGAAAGTTTAGGTATGCATGTCGTAGTGGCCAGATCTAGTTATGTAAGGGTCGATCATTATAGTTTGGTATTAAAGCATATAAGCCAATTAGGCTTACCTACGTCAAAAGCGTCGTGATGATTGATGATATGACTTGTTAAGTGATGCCCTCAGTTATGCCGAATATGCTGGTAAGTGAATTTATCAGATAAGTAACGTAGTAAAGAATTTAGTAAACATAAGTATGGGTAAGAGAAGTAGGATTAGGTTGTTTCCTTATTGCAAAAATATGCATGTACTAGATGGCACCTCGACGAGTTCCAACACGACGAGGTAGGACTCGAGGTAAACCCATAAAGGTCCAAAATCAAGGAAATGGACAAATGTCTTATGTGTTACATACACAAGAAGCATCACAAATGCTAACATAGAATATGAGTAATGGAAGCACAACTTCGTCCACCACATAAGTTGTTAATGAGACAAATGACTCAAAAATCATTCGTGAATTTAGGAAGTTCGACCCTTCGATATTTGATGGATCATCTGTGGATCCAAATATAGCAGAAAACTAAATAGCATAAATAGAAACTATTTTCTGTCACATCAACACCCCAGAAGATCAAAAGGTGAATTGTGTCATCTTCATGTTAAGAGGTGACGTAAAGTTCTGATGGCAATCCACAGAGAGAGCAATCAAAGGTTCGATCTCTTGCCAACAATTTAGACGGGCTTTTTACAACAAATACTTCCCCTTGACAATCAAATATCAAAAGAAGGTGGAATTTCTTAACCTTCATCAAGGGAACATGTCACTAGTGGAGTATGAATGAAAATTTGATCGTCTATCTTGCTTTGTACCCCGACTAGTAGACACAGAGGAGAAGAAGGTGGAAAGATTTATATGGGGCTTAAGAGAAGGTATTCGAGGCATTGTAACTGTGTTTCCACACAAAGAATATGCACTCACCCTTGAGTTGGCCTTACTAATGGAAGTAGATCTTGTTGCCAAAGTCTCAACTTCTAAACTAGGATTTATGCCACATCAAAAGTGGAAATTCAATCAACGAGGTTTCCAACGTTTGCAACAGCAAGCCAAAAATCCCCAAGGGACTCAAGGTGCGTAATCACAACGAAGGAACCAGAATTTCACATATCCTAAGTGCACGAGTTGTGGAAGGCATCATTAAAGGACAATGCCTTCGAAACTTACAAGTGTGTTTCAACTGTGACCAGAAGAGTCACTATTCAAAGGCTTACCCAAAGCTCGTGGACCAAGTACAAATCACTCATAATACCCAACCTACCATTATCAAGGTCACACAATAGTAGAAACAAAGGGTGTTTGTTGTTACGTGTCAAGATGTGGAGAATCAAGATGCAGTTGTTACAGGTACATTACACATCCTCGAGTATTATGCCTTCATTTGACATGTGCTTCCATTACAAACCACTCCCTGAGGATGGGTAATGTACCTGTAACAACTGCATCTTGATTCTCCATATCTTGACACGTAACATGAAACACCCTTCAAGTGCCCTATTTGGCCACAGTTGAAACACACTCCTAAGTTTCAAAGGCATTGCCCTTTGATGGTGCTTTCCACAATTCTTGCACTTAGGATATGTGGAAAGCTTGGTTCCTCTGTTGTGACTACACACCTTGAATGCCTTGCAGATTGTTGGCTTGCCGCTATGAACATTGGAAACCTTGTTGATTGAATTTCCTCTTTTGATTTGGCATAGATCCTGGTTCAGAAGTTGAGGCTTTGGCAATAAGATCTACTTCCATGAGTAAGGCCGACTCAGGGCGAGTGCATATTCTTTGTGTCAAAACACAGTTACAATGTCTCGAATGCCTTCACTTAAGCCCCAAATAAATCTTTCCACCTTCTTCTCCTCTGTGTCTACTAGCCTAGGCACAAAGAGAGATAGGCGATCAAATTCTCATTCATACTCGTTTACTAACATGTCTCCTTGATGAAGGTTAAGAAATTTTGCCTCCTTTTGATAACTACCTGTCAAGGGGAAGTATTTATTATAAAAAGCTCGCCTAGATTGTTGCTAGGAGATTGAACCTTTGATTGTTCTTTCTATGAATTCCCACCAAAACTTTGCATCACCTCTTAATCTTCTGGGTGTTCATGTGGCAGAAAAAAAAAAATTCTATATTCGCTATCTAGTTTTTTGCTATATTTGGATCCTTATTTGGATCCATAAAGGATCCATCACATATCTAAAGGTCAAACTTCCTGAATGATTTTTTAGTCATCTATATCATTAACTATTGGTGTGATGGACGAAATTGTACTTCCATTACTCATATTTTGTATTAATATTTATAGTGCTTCTGTTGTAAGTAAACACATAAGGCGTTTGTCCATTTCCTTGATTTTGAACCCATGTGGGTTCACCTCAAGTTTTTCCTTGTCATGTTTGAACTTGTCAATGTGCCATGTGGTACACATATTTTCATAATAAGGAAACAATCTAACCTTACTTCTCTTACACATAATGCTTACTAAATTTTTGCTAGGTTACTTGTCTGAAAACCTCACTTAATAGGATATTGGGAATACCTGAAGGCATCACTTAACAGGCCAGGCCATCAAACATCACAACCCTTCTAATGCAGGTAAGCCTAATTGTCTTATATGCTCAATACCAAACTATAATGACCTGATGCTTACATAACTAGATTTGGCCGCTACAACATGCATACCCAAACTTTCCTATCATGAGATGAGTTTTGGTTAAAAAAATTAAAAGTAAACATCAAAACTTCTATTAGTTAAGTAAAAACTTTGCAAAAGTTCTTTTTACAAAACACCAAGATCCATAAAAACAAAACATTGGCATAGTGGAACAAAATACATATATGACCAAAACAGTGAGTTTGATGGTTGGGCCTCTGAGTGACGTCTCGTCATGCCTCCTACAATGTGCCCTCACCTACTAAGTCTGTGGAATAGGATGAGTATATAATATACCTAGTAAGTAGCTCTCACCTAAGAAAATGCCTAAATGCACAATCACATGCAACATGTTATAAAAACATATAATTAGGACCCAAAACATATAATTGTCGTAGCATGAGGCAACTGGTTACACTTCCAACATGAGTTCCGCCGCCCTAATAGGAAGATCTAGACTTAACCGAAACTAACTCATCTGATGATTAGCGGTAGCATGCAATTAGTAGAGCCAGAGTCGCATCCAACATCAATCATTAACATAAACATAAGATGAGACTAGAAGGGTGCAACCATACATACCCTGTTAGCCCCTATCATAAACATACAAGGCTGGGTCTAGAGGGGTTCAACCATACATACCCTACTAGCCCTAGAAGCATAGTCTATACCTAAAAAGAACTTGATCTTAACATAATCATGAACATATGTAATGCATGGGGTCCCTTATAAAGAAACGTGTTTTAAGCATGTAATCCAACATAATAATAACAACATAATAATGCAACATAACAAGGCACACTACCATAAAAACACTTAAAAGAGAGGGTGAGATAAGCTACTTATGTTACTTCTATCTTTTTCTTATACTTGGCTTGGAATGATTAGAGAAGGCTTTAATAGAAAGTTTATGGAAGAAAAGTTAGAGATCTTTTATGAGGGCTTATGAGTGAAAGATTTGGGTGGTTCTTTTCAACATTGTGTTACAAATGAGCCTCCTTGGGGTATTTATAGCCCTCCACTTCCTTAATGGACGATGAGGATTGATTTAATTCAATGGTTAGGATCTTCTCTCTAAATTCTTCTATATATTTCTTTATATTTCCATACTTCTCTATACATTTTTAGATTTCTCTATGTAATGTTAGTTTTACCTAGAATTTTCTAGATTATGCTAGATCTTCTTAGATTTTTATAGAATTCTCTAGAAACATCTAGGATATTCTTACATCTTCTAGAACATTCTAGACGTGTCTAGGATATTTACACACCTTTTAAAATTGTCTAGAGATATCGAGGGTATTCATACATGTTCTAGAACTTTCTAAAACTTTTTAGAATCTTATAGAATTTTCTAGAAGCTTGAAAATCTTTTGCACATTTTGATGGAAAAAGCATTATGGTGCTCTCGGTTTGGGTCGTCTCCTCTTTGGCGTGCAGTATGCAGTTGGGCCGAGCCTTGAAAAATATGTTTAACTACTAAATCAATATTTTGTTTATTACTTATTTAATAACTAATAAGATTTGTGGCTCAATTTTAATTTTAGTGCCTTCAATTTAAAAAATGATCTTCACTTACTAGGACTAGAACAATCAAATTTAATGTAGAAGCTTAAGAATTCATCACGTAATTTCCTATAATAAACATACAAACTTGTGGTGTTATATATAGTCACTATCCCACCACTTGTCTCAAACATCCCTTTTTAACTATCCCATCACAATCTAGCTTGACTATCTTAATGAACAATATTTTTTGTATGCATGAAATCAACCGATTGTCAGCCATGTTCACATCAAGTGTAATAATTACATGTACAAAATTGTAAAACATATTTTTATTTATTAAGTTCACATTTCAAACAAGTGTCAAAATTTGGGAAACCATGTATGTAGTTGAATGGTGAAACAAAAAGTTAAGCAAGAAAACAAACTAATAATAAATGTATAATTTTTTAGGTTAAAAAAACTGCTACATATACTAATAACTCAACCCAACTTTGCACTCTAAACACAAACAATTATTACCACAAACAACTCAATTGAACCTTACCCTACATGTCAAATGCACCCTAATAAGAAATGGTGAGGAAACCAAATAAATTTTTAAACCAAAAATTAAAAGGTTACCATGGCCTAAAAGTTTGTTTTACTTTTTAAAATTTGGCTAAAAAATTTCAGGAAACTAGTTAGAAAAATGAAAAGCATGGGGACGAATCGAGTACGAAAAATTATAAAATGCTAAAGATCATTCTAATGGGTTCTTCGTATGCACAAACCGCAAATGGTGATCCAACAAAGTCTTGATTAGAGAAAACAACTTAACCCACTAAAGATCATTCTAACGGTTCTCCCCTTGAATGAAAAATTATAGACTTCTTATGCATATAACTGGAAGCGTATGATATAAGTTCCAAGCTTCCCCCCTTCATAACTCAGTCAACAGAGAAATTTGATCTTCATCTAGGAAGATTGCAACATTACCATGGATGACAAGTTACGGAACTGAGCATGTCCCTCGATCGAGAGGTTAAAGGGTCAAACCCTACTCTCATATAAGATATTTAACTCAGAAAATAAACATAATAAAATACAAAATGAGTAAATATTACTCTGTTAGAGGGTCAGTTCCACCTCCAAACCTGAACTATTTTTCCATTAAGAATTTCGAAATATAACCAAAAGAACATACCACAGGCTCTCTAGAAAAAATCACAGGTAATGGAATAATCAGATAAACTGAACATGGAAATTTACCACAACCAATCAAAACTAAGAAAGTCTAAATAAATTACATCACGCGGCTCGTTGCAGTACCCCATAGCCAGGCTGTTTGTTCGGATTATTATCCCAACTCTCAGAGTCTCACAGCCAAGACAAAACCTTAAACTTCTCAAGAGTGTTTCATTGTCGTTACTCTATGGAAATGCATTTCCAGGCACTTAAAATGGTGCAAAGTTGTAAACACAAACATGATTAATAGGGAAGGAATGGTAATAACTATGGATGTATCAATCAAATATTTACCCCCTACCAAGGCATTACAAAGGATGTCTTTTCCACCAGGATGTGCAGCAGCAGTGACACCGTCAATTGTCAAAATTGACTTTCATCGTTGATGTTCAGGCCAGTTACCTGCGTACTAAAGTAACACCAAAGATACCTCAAGTAAAGCAGTGATGAGGTCTATTTTAAGGACAATGGCATAAGATATAGTGGTATCCCCCATTTATTATATATAGTTCTTAGGACATAAAATGTGTTGAAGCCATTTACCTGTAAATGCATTTACTACGTCTCATTATCCCATGGAGCAAGTGAATCAAACCGACAAGATCATGATAGCTTTACATGCATCAACATGCCAACACAAGTAGGTAGTTTCTATTAATCAACATACACTGCATCATTAACTACCTTTTGATAATATTACATTGCGGGTTACAGAAGCCGGTTCAGCTTTGAAAAAATCTACCCTTGTATCTTGAAAAAATCAATTGGGACCTCAAACATTTGGTACAACAACAGAGATTATAGAACAAAGATACATCAAAATTGACTAAAAGAAAAGGAACTAACTAGTGACTCTTCAAGCTCCTTAAAGCCTCGATAGATAGCCTCAGTTTGGTTTTGTGGAAGGGCTAACCTACGAACCTCAGTCATATATCTGTACAAAAGTTTCAGGGGTAAAGTTAACACTCCTAACTTGAATATTTTCCTTGTAAAAATGTTAATACATCAATTTAGATCAGTTAAAAATCTCCTAGTAAATCGTTGTCTCTTGGATTTGGCCCTAGGGGTGAAGCCTCACCGAGAGTTAGGGGGTTGGGCTGCACACATAATGGGCCGGCACCCCAGTTACCAAAATAATAATAATAATAATAATCTTTTGAAGTAATTTAAATCTTCAAAGTAAATCAATTACTTGTCATTTGTCATGGTATGTATGACCACAACTTACAGTGTAGTATTGCTAAACAAAACTCAAATCAGAAATTTGACAATTAAGATTCAATATATCAAACAAAGTGAGTATCAACAAGCAAAGGAAAATCATGAAATTGACCTGTTAGCAGCGCTGGCTATCTTGTCCCGAACCCCTTGGTTGAAAGTAGCTATTTGATCCAAAGAGTATTTTCCAGCAAAAACTAGAGATGCTGCAGTTGCACTTCTACCCACAGTCTGTGAAGATATTGACATAGCCCACTCATGGAGTACCACTAACACAGATTGGAGGAGGCGTAACCTGAGTTTGGGTGATGGCAGAATTGCACCATTCAACAACAATTGATCATAAGCATTCAATACTGGCTCAGTTGCACCCTTGCAAACAGCAATAAGGGCTCTTGCAACATCATCATTCCCAATAGATTCGACACCTGATTCGGATCTCTCCTGTATAAAGACAATTATTACAAGAAAGAGCTGGTACCATAGCTATAACAATAATATCATTAACAGAAAAGAATAACGACACTTCAATACAAATATTTATAATTAAACATCACAAAATATCATCAAACATATCTTTACTTCAACGCACACAACCATACCAATGCAGCCTTCTCAAGGTGAAGACAAAGAGACTCCAAAGGTATTCCAGCTCCATCGCCAGGGTAAATGTGGAAGCCAACCCTTTTTAGTACTGAACAAGCTTCAGCGATGCCACCCGTAGATAGAGCTTGGTCAATTAATCGAGCCCAAGTTTCTCTGACGATACTAGTATTGCCATCAGAAGAATAGTTCGCAAAGTACAACATTTCCAAACATATCTGAAAACCGCAAGCAGAAGAATCCATCATCAAACAGAATAAAGAACAGTTTAATGTAGGAATCTAAATTGTTCCCAAACATGATTTTGGATCAACTCTAAAAGTTACCCAACATTTTTATGAAGAAACAAAAAGTCCCAAAAGGTAAAAGTCGTAGTCTCATGCTTGATTATTCCTTTATTTCCTTGAATCACAAATACTTACCGGTTAAAAAACTACATGTTCCAAAACAAGTAAAATCTTTCATAAAAACAGATGGAACAACTGAAGCAACACATTAATAGTAATAAGCAGTGTTTTTTAAAGCTCAAGATGCAATAAAGTGCAATAGTCTTCTGGGGCTTAAGCGCAAAGCACACAAAAAAACTGCGAGCTTTTCATGTGAGGCGCACTATATATATAAAAGTAATACATAAAGAAGAAAGAGTATAGTAGAAGTGGAAATATGAAAAAAAAAAAAAAAAAAAAAAAAAAAAAAAAAAAAAAAAAATTAAAAATTTGTTTTTATTTTTTAAATGCAGCTAAAATTTTGGCTCGTTACTTAAGAAATATGTAATTCACTATTAAAAAAATAAATGAAATAAAGTTAACTTTAAACAATTAAAAACAAACGAAATAGTTACGTCACACTTATTTCATTATATCATCTAACAGTTGTATTATCAATCTTTAAGTTAGAAGTTTGACTTTCTCATCCTACATATTTTTTTATAAAAAAACTGTGAGCACTATAATAACGCACGGTACAAATTTATCTTAGTAATATCATCGTATTATTGATTTCAATATTTAATTTAATTTACAATTTTTTAATACAACAAACTATAGAGAAATGATCAAACATCCAACTTTGAAAGAGAAATGATGGGTTAATTATCGTTCAACTAAGCTTATTTTACTAATTGAATTCATAATCCATCACGACGCACGTAAAAAATATTCATATATTAGTTCAGTAGGTCAATAATCTAAGGTAAATTTTGAACTTAATTTGAGTTCTTTTTAAAAATAATAATAATAAAAAAAAAAACCTTTATTTTCTTCTTTTAACTTGTGGTCTCGTGTACTTTCGTGAAAGTAGAATGAGTTGGTANAAACCTGTGCCTTGAGCCTTGACACGCCCGGAGAGCTTTTCAAAGCATTGGTAATAAGTTTAACCAGCATGCAAATAAAACTACTACTACATCCGCATTTGCTACTACATTGACATTCACAGCACGTAAGAATCTCTAGAGGAAAAAAACTTCAATTATTTACATTATACGCATAGAAAAAAATATTAAATTACTTCTACATGCCATAAATGCCTAACTGGATTCTCTCATTCTACTGGCACATTGCACTTCCAATTGACATCAACAATTTACTGTTTATAAACTTGACATTCAGTGTCAACCCATTGAACACTGGAACTTCCTAAACTCAGTTCAGAAAAGCTTATCCAAAAGTTAATCAGCGGGGATGTAAAAGAATTCCCCACAGGTTTACCAACTTAAGAATAAACAAAGAGAGACAAGATAGCAAATCCTCAAATTCAACGAAGTAAACAGACAAAATAGTTACCTCCCATAACTCAAATGGAACAGCATATTCATTGTACAGCTGAGTTATAGTCTTTAACTCCAATGAGAGCTCTTTAGCCTTCTGCCGAGCCATATTTGCCATACTAGAATTAGCAGCCAAATCATTATCTGGGATCAATTCATTTTGGACTGAATCAGATGTACTTGCCACGGCTTCTATTCTTGAAGCTAAAGCCTCCAGCTCCTCCTTAATTTTCATCTGGAAACGAAGAACAGCAAGTTTCCCTTCAAGCTGTTCAAGCAATCCATTGTCTAAGGTATCAGGGGTAGAACCTGCCAACCCCTTGCAACTGTTTGCATTCTTTGCTTGTAAAACAGCATTGCTCAAGTATTGGCACCTGAAGACAACAAGTCACTTAAAAATACATAACCAAGATTTCTCCAAGCAAAATTTTTTCATGCCAAAGCAATAGTTTCAAGGAATCTCAAAATTGGACAAGACCTAAACCAAAGGCTAACTTGGAATTTTAGCTGTCTAACAAAAGCTGTAGAGATCGGAATGACACAAACCAACCACATATTTTATACGGCATGCACAACTACATAATATGATGCTCTCTATTTACTTTTCTTTCTTTTCTTTTTTGAAAAGGAAGCATGATCTTTCATTTATATAGTTAAATAGCTACAACCTGAGTGTGAGTAATGGAAAAAACGAAACAAAGTACAGCGGTCATCCCCTTTCTCTACACTCCATAACCTTTTCTTTTCCAAAACAGAAAAAATTAAATTAAAATTCATCAGAAGGAGAATCATTTTTAAAATGCTTTGATAAAGAAGAACTCCACATAAACAATCCCTTCAGGGACATCCAATAAAAATGAACCAATAAAGAGAAGGTTGCATGGCCCTTGAGCCAGTATGACACCAATCGAGAAATAGTCCAAAGAAACCCACATCAACAATGTAACTTTCTAACTCGAAGACTTCATGCCTATTTCTCACTATTTGTTGTTGAAAAATGCAAAAATTTCATTCAAGCTTTTTTATTCTTTTTGGTGAATATCAATTATCAATTTATAGTCCTAAACTTTGAGGGTTGCATCAATGAAAACCCTAAACTAATAAGTGTATCAATTTAAACTCTAAACTTTTGTAAGTGTACTAGTTACACGCTAGATTACGTTATGTTTGGAAGAATATAGTATGAGACTTATAATTGAATCAATTAAACCCTAATCTTTTATAAGAGTATCAATTTAGACTCTTATCAGGATTTCCTTGAGAATCGCCAATGCATCAACTCTAATCATCACATTTGAAGAAATTTGCACATGTGTGAGAGAGAAATGATGCATGAATGATTCTCAAAGGTAATCATAATGATAGGTCTACATTGGTTCACTAATGAAAATTTAATGAATATAAATGACAAGTTTCTTTTTTTAAAAGAGAAATAGATTTCATTGATAAATGAAATAATTCGTGAAGGTATACAAATTAAAAGTTTCACACAAAGTTTTTTGAACAAAGTTAGGAGGGTGTAAATGGATACACTTGCAAAAGTTAAGGTCTAAACCGATATTATTAGTTTAAGGTTTTAGTTGATACAATCATCAAAGTTTAGAGGTACAATTTGATACTTGCCCCCTTTTTTTAGTTCATGTGGGTGTGATGACTCAAACGTCTAACCTTGATGTCTTAACCAGTTGAACTATGCTAGCTTTCATGTTTCACCAACATTGGTCTTCATTTATTGTCAATGCAACATGTTTACATGGAATGATGCTCTCACTTAGCATCTAAATAGATGTGTATTGGTAACGGTCATTCAAAGAAATACATGTTAGGAATTTATACCTCTCCTCCAAAGTAAGAACATCCCCAGGATCAGATGAGCGTCTACTAGCTAGTCTTAGCAGCACATGAGCAGCAAGCAAATGTTGCCGTTTCATAACATAATATCGAGCTAAGAGATCAAAAAATTTGGCTTCGTTTGTTGCACCAACTGCTCCTGACTGACCAATAGGAGAAGCCCCAGCTGTTAGAGCTGAGACAGCTCGAACCTAAACCATGTAATAAAAATATGAAGACTATGTCAAACCAATAAATATTCTAGAAAAGAAAATTGCAAAATTATAACTGTTCAACTCTATAATATTTCAAAGCCAAGAAACTGGTGTGTCAGTAAGTTCTAAGTTGATAATTTTAAGCAATTTTGAACATGTGACCCTTTCCCTTGCTATTAAATGTTTATTTCCACTTCTACCATATCATAGATAATAATGAAAATTTCAGCATCTTGATTCGACAGGTAACATGAAGTACATTATATAATCTCAACCATCAATATCACATACAAATGGAAGCTAGTAACATGAGAGGAAAAACTAAACCTCTTGTATGGGATGCCGCCCAGCATTTTGCAGGAACGGTACCAAATCTGGTCCTCCATATTCTAACAATTCATTGTCAAGCCCAAAATCAATCATAGACCGATACAAGTAATCATGGAATATTTTATCTGGGGATTGAACTCCAAGCTGAACAATCTGGCATATATATTTACTACGTGTTGCCATATCGGGAATGGACCTTGAAGCAGCAGGCTTCATAGGAGATCCAAATTCCTTTGGTGAGACATCACCTTTTAGAGAACGTAGAGCACTTATAATTATTTCATAGCATTGTTCACGCTCAGAAAGTGCACGTTCTCGAGTAGCCAAATCAGTTTGATCATTAAAAGCATTGCCTCCAGGATCAAGAGCCTGGGCTTTCTGCAGAGGCAAACGAACCACTGCTTCATAGAATCTGGAACAGCCACTCATATTAAGTATTGCACCAAATTCATAAAAATGCTACCCAGAAAACTCATATCAGTACTAGCAATAAGCCTGAAAATAAACTGACCTCAAATCCTCAAAACGTTTGCATACAGTCCGTAAATCTGCAGACTCTGGAATTTTACTCAAACAATTAAAGGCTTCCCTAGCAAGATTCTCTTTCTCCATTGGGTCAAGAGTCACAGCAGCTCTCTCCAAACATTCCACGGCTAAGAAAAATTTATAGTCAGACTCTTTAAAGTAGCTTGGACAGCCTTCCCTTAATTTCCCACTGATGTCATCTACAGTTCCCCTGCCATCAGGACCAGTATAGTACTGGCAAAAATAAAGGAATTTGGTCCGAAGTGAGATATAAATAATGAAAACCTTGTTTATCTTAAAATACGGCCTACATTAATAGGAATGATTATGTTGGATGCATACAAAAAACAGAAGCCAGAACGAAACAAGGGAGCCTCCACAAATAATCACAGTCAAAAGTAATAACAAAAATAAGAAGGCAATTCACAACACCAAAATGATAACAATTTTTTAAAAAAAAAAAAAAATGGAAGCAGAAGCCCAGAAAAAAGAAATAAAATGGCCAGGAAAATGATATTTATGCTGCGTTTGTTCTACAGACTGTCACCTTCCTGTACTTCTATAACAAGCTTCAAAGGAAGGAGCCTCCAGAATTCTTGTTTCGTTATTAAATAGTTAAAAACGAATAATGAACAAGAGGAACATGAAGTTTATGTTGGTAACTTATGTGTGCTAATTAATAGATACATCATGTTGAACTTAGAAACAAAACCATTCACCTGCATTAGAGCAGATATAAGTCTTGTAGCAAGATTATCACCCTCTGCTGAACAAACAAGCTGATTAAAAGTCAATTGAGCTATTGCCTGCCTAAAACTATCATCCAAGCCCTGAACCAAGCGTGTTAAGTGGTGTTGAGAAAGAAGCTGAAGCAAAAATAAAGCTTCAGCAGATCTAAGCAGCAGCTGTCTAATACATTCCATTGCCCTGACCTGCAGTATAACAAGCATAAAATCATGAAAAAAGAACGAAGTAAAAACATATCCTAGGAAGAAAAGGAATAATATTCGTTGCTGCAAATTTAAACTACCTCCATAGCCGCCAACTCAGCAGGACTGTAAGGTAATCTCTGCCTTTTATTAGAAGCTCCAGTCCCAGCAGATTCCATGATTCTTGTGTATGTACCAAAAATGCTTTTCACCATATTCCGATCACTAGAAACAAGATCTGAACCACTACCATAAAGAATAGAACCTGAAATATCTCCCAAGCCAGCTACACAACCATAAAGACCTCTTCTCTGGTTCCTTCTCGACCTTAGGAACTTTTCAAGAGCACGGAGCTTGTGCTCAAGGATTTGCATGGCTCCAGCAGAAAGCCTACATACAACTAATCCATTGTGTGAAGTAGTTGAAGAATCTGAGATACCTTTAACAGCCACAACAGGAAGTTCCCAGAGTGGAAAAAGCAATCTTGATGAACACAAGCAGAGCCCTTCATGTGCACCTGAAAATACTGGCACAGCCTCCTGAGCAACCTGACCCATGCTAAACCCACCAGCAGCAGTTCTTGTGTCTGACAAGGCAGTATTGCCTCCAAGTTGAGGCATCCCAACAATTCTAGGATCCTCGAAAGCTTCACCTGCCTTGTCTGCAATAACATTGGTTATGAGAGTTTCACAGTGGACAATCCTTGAAGCCAACATTAGACACATGGCAGCTGCTTCACCAGCTCCAAACCTTTTGAAGAAGTCTTCTAAAATTGATCTTGGCGAATTAGACTCAAACAACCTTCTCAAAATATCCACGGGCCTGTTGAAAGCTATATCCATCATGCCCATGGTACTGAATACAACAAGTCTCCTCCTAGGTAATATGTGTTGGGTAGATAGGTCTCCTCTTGCCCACAGTTTTCCAACTGCTTTTTCACTATGCTCATCTGGGAAATCTGACACCCCAAATTCAATCTGTGAATATAAAGACTGCATAGTGGCTGCAGCATCTGGTAAGGGTAAAACATCTGCTACAAAAAGCATTCGACCTTCAACAGGAAGAGAAGAAACAATTTCCCTTAAAGCAAAAGAAGTCCTTGCATTTAAGGTTGAAGTACCAGATATGGAAGATTGTGCTACCGGATCCTTGCTCACAAGGAGAAGTGAAGATATAGTTGGTGGTGATGAATCAGAGAGGACTAAAGTCCCAGCAGAGTAAAATGCTGTCTCAACCTTCGGCAACAGCTCTTCATTTTGAGGTCTACCAGAAATAGAGTTGGCACCAAATGTAAGTCCTCCGCCAACACCTAGAGGAGGAGAAGGCCTCGTAGCCACAACTTTTAAACAACTTGGCGTCTGATGGTTGGAATTATATGCACCCAAGTTTCCATTTGATGATGAAGTGGTTAAATACATCCTTCTACCATCAGATAAAACCGCTAGAAGGTGTATTGACTTTGATTCAAGTGTAGATAAGAGCGATATGCAGACAATAGATGGCATTGTTGATCGACTCATAGCTCTAGGTCCTTTTGACTGTCTACTTCCATAAGTTCCATTTCTTTGATTGATCAGATTTCTTTCTTCTGCTACTTTCTTAAGCGGTCCATCACCATTGGACCCCAACACAAATACTTGAACTTTCATTTCCTCAGTTCTTGTATATAAAATGCATCTTTCACTATCATAGATCATCTCAACAATGGGATCAACAGCTCCAAACTTGAATACATTTGGCACAACCCATCTGAAAGATACCAGGTGCTTTTAGGTTAGTGTAGAAACCTAGAAAATTCAGGTACCACAAAAGAAGTAAAATGCTGTGAGCATATTCATTACACAGTAAACTTAATCAGATGAACACAGCACTACTTGGTCAGCTGGAGTAATTCAAATGGGTAAAAATCACCTGTTCCAAATAAGAATGCAAAGGAAAGGGAGACTGAGTCTCCAAGTATCCAAATTTATAAATAAATAAAAATTTTAAATTTTAAATTGTTACTTCATGTCATTAACAAACCAGCATACACAAATGTAAGACCGTCAAAAAGGAGACTACACCCCACAGTTATAACTTCTATTAATTTAGTCCCACTGGATACCTTGATATCACACTTCCTAAACCAGAAGTAAGGCAAATTTTATGACATCGCTTTTGCCAACCAGAACCAGATGTGTAATGAAGCTCATAAATGTTGCCATCACGGCCAGCCAAAAAAATTCGCCCTTTGTCAGTGCAAGTGATGCAAGTCATAGTGACTCCATCTGACGCAATAGTATACTCTGGCAAAGGCTGGAGCGAAATCTCTGCATATGGATCCATACCATCAGCACCACCAGAAGAGCATACTCCTACAAGAATCAACTGGTAACAAAAAGCTGCTGAGAAGAAACAAAGAAACTATTGACAAAAGACAAATCTAGGAAGAAATAAAAGCAGTTAACTAAACTTCGGGTCTTGGGACTTCAGCAGCTAACAATTAACACAACTGTTATCATTTACCTTAAGCTCAGTGAAAGATACCAAGATGAGTATTTTCTATGTATGCGCATCCATTTGCATAGAAGTGTTTTAACAATATCTGCCTACCAATAAAGTTCACAAAAGAAGCTTGAAAATAGAACCTAACAAGTGTTTTACCTCATTTTGTTTTGTCTTTTATACGTTTAGTTTATGACTTTTTTATGTAGGCTTTTTATTGGCTTCATTTATCAGTGGGAGTGGATTTTTAAAGCTCACGAAGGGTGATAAGAGACTTTTGGTTTATGTGTCACATGCCACGTTGGACGACGCCCTGCGAAAAGTAGAAGGCATGTGTATAACCAATAGAATCAACATAATTTTTTTGCTTTCTTTAGCTCCACAAAAGAACGCATCAGTAAATGAGAAGAAAACAGGTGGATTGAATGCATTGAAGGTCCTCAATTTAGCAGCAGAAGTACTGCTAATTTCATGTGATTTAGTCAGGTGACACGTTGGGAAAATGAGTGAGCTCGAACAAACAGTACAGCATATATGCTGATAGAAAGCACTTGGAGCCCACTGTCAAATATGATATAGAAAAAGAAACTTTACAACATAGTTAAACCTAAGCTATGCGAGTGTTTTAACCCATGTAAAAAAGTACAACATGTCTTTAAAATTTTGGAGAAACAAGGTACAACAACAATGCAACATCTTTCTGAATATAGCAAATTGTAAATGATCTTTTTTTCAAAAAGGAAACAGAATTTTTATTTATGAAATAAAAAGAGTCTAATGCTCAAAATACAAGGAGAAATTTAAACCACTCCAAACACTAAACCAATATTATAACAAGGGCTACTGTTATTGTTAAATAGAGAAATTAACATGGAGCTTAGAAAGAGAACAACATGAGGATGCATTTAACGGTGCCGCTTCAAAACGCTCTACCCATGAAAGAGCTTTATCATGGAGAATCCTTTTATCTAAAAAGACATGGGACCTTCCCTAAGCAAGAAGAGACACTGTGGCATAAAGTTCTAGCCAGTAAAAATGTAAAGTATCATTTACGTTTGTTTAAAAGCAAAAGCTGGCTCCACGAGTGAAAGAAATTTGGAGCTTTCCTTGTGTACACCTAGTAGAGCCAGTAGCATTAACCTCTGGAAGAACCCCTAGAAATTGATCAATGAATGACCTTTCAAGTATTTGTTTCCTAAGATGTAAAATGTACTGCCTTCCATTAAAAATCTAATCAGGGCTGGGATGACTTAGAAAGAGGTTGAGCCTCCTTGTTAGAAAGAACTTTCAAACCAAGAGGTCCTAACCTCTATGTGGCCTAACTTAATGATATAATGCAGAAACCCAACCAAATCAACAGAGTGACCATAGACACTGAAGCTTCAAGAGTTCTGGTATGTTTTCTTGAGAATCTTGTTTCTAACCATGCACTGCTTAAAGATGCCACCTTGAACAAGAACCTTGTCAAAGCTATTCGAAACCAGAAAAGTCACCAAAAAGTTAAATTCTTTGTCTAGATGGAGGATATGGGTATGTCAACACAACTGAGAATATCTAGAGAAAACATCCTATGTGCTAGTTTTTTACTACTTTTGCACCTTGCATGATCATTTTTTTTCTTTTTTTTTGAATAGAAGCAACTGCTTCTATTGAGAAAAGATGAAAGAATACAAGGGCAACAAAAAAACTAGCGCTCAAAACCCCTCTAGAGAAAAGGATTCCAACTGAATTAAATGCTACCTAGAGGATAATTACAAAAAGATCTATCAATTTAGACCAGTCTAAAAGATAAGCGTAACAGGTAAAGGACAAAAGCAGTGTTGGGAAATTATTACCTCTGCTGGTGTAGCTAGAATTAAAAGATATTGTATTGCCTCAACAAAAACACCAGGCTTGGATTTGGTGAGGCCAACGGCACAGATGGCTTGCTCCTCCACATTAAACTCTGGACATTGACCATCCCTGACCAACATGAAGTGGTAAAGAAAGAAAATACACCATAAGTTGACGAGGTAGCTATACTTCAATGAAAAGTACTCAATAAACACCTATTAATCCACATCCAACTTGAAAATTATATATTTCTGTTGTATACTAAATGAAATATACATTTCTTAGTTCGCAATTGATGAAGTGAAATCAAGAAAACTCTTATTAGCACTTTTTTAACATGTGGACAGCTTCCTGATAGGCTATTCATAGGACTACTGCTACAGTTTAAGAGAAATTAGCAGTAGTAGTACCACTAATGTGTACAGCTGCTACTAATACAACGCTTATGTGCACAGCTAGAAGCAAGGCATCTTCTTGAGAAGTGCACCTCAAAAAACTTGTGAAACACTTCGTCTCTGTTTAGGAGTCCTTAAAAATTTTTCTCGCTTCACCTATCTAACTCATGATACATGGAGAGAAAGGTAGGATGGTTATTTTGAAGCAATTCATGTTATCTTGGTCAAAATATGATTGAAACTATTAGAGCAAATTTCAACGGGAAGAATTTGCTTTTTCTTCATATCCATGAGTCTAGACTAGTTCATGTGCATCTCGATTATTCTCACAAAAAAACCATATGACCCAATTGCTTTGGTTGTCAACAAAACTATTAGGATATCATATCCTAGATAGGTTACTATCATAGCTTGAACTCATTCTCCTTAAACCTAGTACTAAGAAAAATTAGAAATGTTATTTAGGTAGCAATCGTAGTCATGGCATAGTTATAAATTTTTGAACAAGAAACAAATAGTAGCATGATTGTAATTGTAATATTTCAAGGAAAATACTCACTTGTATAGCCTTCCTCGAGAGCTTTCTCTATCACACACACAGGGACTAATTCACAATAATCTAACTAGAATCCAAATCCCCAAATTCCCTTTATTAATAACAACTCTACTGTACTAATATCCTAATAGCATTCCCAATGCTTACCAATGCTAGGTTGCTAGGTGACTAACGGGTATAGGCTGGTTTGGATTGGATTGAAAAATACTTCAAATGGGCTGTTCCTGTTCCAGTTTTCATTTTGTCCTAGCAAAGTAACCTTTTCACAACTTTTTCCACTTTATTATGAAGAAGAATATAAACTTTCCTACATCAAAAGACATAGCTCTTTAAAATATTTAACTAAGAACGTTCCAACACTTCAAAATAATTGATTCTCTGGACATGAAAATAAATCGATGAAACATCAATTCCAAAATCATCACAGTTACAAATACGTTAAATGTTAACAATTATTGCAACAAACGATATCGTGGATCAAAATTAGATGTCAAAATACACATTAAGAATGGAATTGTCTAACATGGCCAAATAATACTCACCGCTTGTCAAATCGCCAAAGAAATAAAGAATTATCAACAGATGCCCAAGCTCTTCGTATTTCCGGAAATATTCCACATAAGGCAGTTCCTTCCCCTCCAGCAGCATTATATCTTTCTATAAGCACTGGAGGTAACTCCCAAGTATCCACCACTTCCACTAGAGGAGGCCACTATGAAAGCAGTAATGAACATAAAAGCATACTTAATACAATTTCTCAATTCAAAAAAGTAAGCAAGGTTGTACTTCGCCAAACCATTCGCTGATGGTATTACAAACAGACAAGACTACTTGTAGAAGATGCAATGTTAATATTTCTTGAAAGCATCAAAATTTAAATAATACTAATCAAAATTTGATGATGGTAACACCAAATAAATATATATTAAAAAACACTATAATATAAAACATATATCAAATTTTACGAATTTTTAATCAATATAAAGCCAAATTCATGTAGAACTTGCTAAAGACTTCCATAAAGAAAAATGACAAGTTGTGTAAAACTAGTTTTCATGTAGAACAAAAGAACCCCACAAATATCGCATGCCGAGAAGAGAATAAGCTACTAATTGGGGAAAAAAGAGAGAGAGAGAGAGAGAGAACAGAGTATTACCAATATCATAAACCTCGAACTTCAGAAAACTTTCAAAACAACCCATCATAAAACAACATTCATAAATGCATTTATCCATCAAAAAAGCCTCAAGCATCAACAATTACCTCTCTGGGGTGGGTTGTATACGGATCGCTAGAGTATCTGGAAGCTTCCAGCGCTTCCTCCAGATCAAGTTGAGTGGCAACTTCTCTGGCAATGCGGTCGCTGATGACAACACCAGCATTGGTGACATCGCGCAGCACGACGTCCTCATCCAATGCCATCTTGTGTGGAACCCTAAAACAAAATTTGGGAAGCGGAATTGAGAGCAGAAACCCTCTGGGATTGGAGGGTAAACGGCGTAGGAATTTTGAATGAGCGTAGTATAGAAGTATATTCCTTGGTTTCTGTACAACTAAACGTTTGGGAATCAAGAGAGAGAGAAGAAAGTTCAGTAGCAAAGAGCTTGGGAGTGTTTGAGCCCTTGAGGTAGGGTTTTTGAGCGGGTTCGCAGTGGCGGGGAAGTCAGGTCAAATTAATTGGGAGCCTCGTGAACCCGGTTCAGACCGTTAGTCGAACCGGCATAAAATACAATACTATTTATTGGAATAGATGTATTTGATTATTGAGTTTTTAAAATGTGCTTTTTTTAGCTTTGAGTTATAATAAAATGTGTAGTTGATCTCTATTTTAGTCCACAAATTTTTAAGAATAAGATTAAAAGGTTCTTAAATAGTTTTTATATTATTTTAAATAATTTTATAAGATATTATTTTTTAAATTAAAATATCATATAAGATATAATTATTGAAAATAGCAAAAAAAAAAATTACTTCAATGAACTTCTTAAATTTATTCTTCAAAACTTTATAATTAAAAAGATACATTTTGAAACTCATGGTCAAATGCACCTCTACTTAAATCAAATGCACCTCTACTTAAAACTCAAGAAGTACATCTTGATAACACAAGGACAAATACACTATTTTTTATAAATTCAATGACTTAAATTTTGAAAACTTAAAAACTAAACACATATTCTTCTAGGCCCGAGAACTAAAAAAAGTAATTTTTTTAATGTATGATGAAAGTGGTGAAATTCGAATTTCTATCTTTTTAGTTGACAATATACGTTTTAACCTACTAAGTTATGTGAGGTTGATAAAATGTTTCAATGTCTAAAGTTTTTATTTTATTTTGTTTTGTCTATTTAGTTCATATTGTGTATTAAAAAAAAGAAAAACTTCAATTTAGTTTTTTAACATGTCTATTGAATTTTAACGTGTCGATTGGTAAATGTTTAAATTGGACAATAATAAGTTTACATGGCTCCACAATTAGTGGGCTAAGTACGAGCTTAAATGAGAATGAGGCATCCTAAGAGGGAAATTAGGGGAAAAAAAAAGAAAGCTGCAAACTTCTTAGAAATTCATAGGAGAAATTAGAAAATCTAAATGTGAAAAATATTGTTAGACAGAAGTGCACTAAAATATGATGGTAGAGATTCGAAATTCTAATCATTTGTGTTAAACTATTGTTGGGGTTTATATCTTAAATTCGTGGTTTGTATTTTGTAAACAAAAATTATTTAATAAAATAAATTGTTGTTTTATTTGACAATTATTCTTTCATAACCCAATCCAATAAACTAAGATCTAAGGTTATATAGGGTAACTTGAACAATATGTGATTGATATACAGGTAGATAATATTCAAGTAATAATCTAAATGGTCTATCGTACATGGATAAGGTGAGGTCCCTTATCCTGGTAACATTATGGATATGACCCACTTTGTAACCTTTACAAATGATTCAATCCAAATCGTTCAAGTGGAGACATGTGGGAGTATCCTATACAATGACTTTGTATAAGACCAGACCGCGAAATAGTTATTTTTTCTTTGTAACACCTTTAACTGAATATTAATATTTCACAGGATGACCATAGGTAATTGATATGAATGAAGGAACCTCAATCATGCAATATGAACATCAAGAACGAGACCTACATGTTGTCCAAATTTACACTACCCAAAGAAGAAGAATTGTGTGAAATCAAGAAGAAGAATTGAGTTAGACAACTCCTTGAGGATCAACCCGTGCTTGCCATTTTGCTATGGTTTGTGGTAATAATTGTGACACCCTAACCTTTGACCTAGTTGCTTAAGAGACATAAAGAAAGGATACTAGGGTGGATCACAAGTCTATGGAGTTAGAAAAATTTTGAGACAGAAAATCTAGGTTTGTGGAGTTAGCCAAATTTTGGCCAGTTTAAGGGACACTACGCGTTGAGATGAAGAAGAGGAAGAAAAGTGTTTGTGGCAACTTGAGTTTTGGTTTGAGGATAAGTCGTAGGTGAGTTTGGAAGAAAACCATGTTAAGTGATTTTTGAATCCTGGATGACAAGGTGGCATATGAGCTAAGGAAATCTTCTAAGTGTCACAACTATACTTGGAGAACTCAACTATGTTATGAGAAGGCAAGGCTTGGACGCATAGCTTGGAGAAAAAGCGAGGAAATCTCACTAAGTGTTAAAGAAGGAAGAGTTGGAAGCATAGTTGGGAGCTAGATGTGAGTTGGACACATACTTGGGAGGTGAACCACCATGTTGGACGCATGGTTGGTGAGTGTGGACGCATGGTGACCATTTTGGGAGGAAATTGATTAAGTGTTGAGGTGTTGGAAGGAAACTTAGGTCTTGGAAAAGAGGGAGAAATGCATAAAGCAAAGTTGAAGAAGAAACCTCATTCTACCTAGGGTTGGATAAATAGGCCAATCTTTTAGGAAGAATTGGCTAAAAGTGTTGGATGATTTGAAGAGTTGAGAAGCAACCTTAAGGAAGGTAAAGTTGGGTTGGATGTACACTAGGGAAAGATAGTTGAAAAATGGCTAAGTATAAAGGCTTAAGAGAGGAAAGTTGGAAGCATAAACTTGAGAGGCACACCATGAATGCATAGGTGAGGAACTAAGGAGTCCATGGGGCTATGTTGGGAGTCTTGGACGCATGGATCAAAGAAAAGAAGGTGTTGGAGGCACAGCTAAGGAATTTGGAGGAAACCATGTACATAATAAGCTTTGTGTCACGACGTCATTTCAAATTGCGACACAAATGCCCTTGACTCGCCCAGCATCGCTAAGGGAAGGTCGAGAGTGAAGGGCCAAGGCATTGCCAAAGCCGCTGCACGAGGATGTTACCGCATGCAGACAGGCTGCATATGCCATCGGGCCACGCCCATGCCTCAAGCGTGTGCCTTCGACATAGCCGGACCTCCAGCTGAGTGCCTTAGCAGATGCACATGTGCGTTGGCACATGGCGGAGTGGTTGCGCAACCAGCCACAGTGTGCAGCGTGCACGCGCAACTGCCAAGGTGAATAGCGTGGCGTGTCAGCACGCGTAAGGTTACTAGGCGTGCATGTTCGACGCATGCCCACGATGCGTTCATGACGGAAACCCCGCATGCGCGCCCTGCAAGTGCCGGCAGTGTACAAGCATCGTTAACTCATTAGGCATACACTGCGTACAAACCATGCGCCCAACGGTGTCCCTAGACGTATGAAAGATCCTAGACGCATCGGGACAAGGCCTGTAAGCCCCACACTTAGTTTAGGAAGATAGCAAGCTATAAGATTGGTTTTGGAAGATGACAAGTTAAAGAAGATAAGTACAGAGTGACTGAGAGCCTTAAGGCATGAGTTATCATGCGTTGACGGTGTCCTATGCGTTTGTGAAGGCTGCTATGCGTTGGTAAGCGTGTGCCATATGTTTGTGAAGGCTGCTATGCGTTGGTGAGGGTGTGCAATGCATTTGTGAAGGCTGCTATGCGTTGGTGAGCTGAAGTATGCGTAAGCCAATTCATTTTTTAAAGAAAAGAAAGTGGAGGTTAAGTCGGCGGCATATTTAAGTGAGTAAGCTGAGTATTTGATCATTTTAAACACATTCAAAAGCTCAAATCAGTTGAATTTCACATATGAGAGACAAAGAGAGCTAGGAGAAGGTGTTTAGGGACAAAGTTGTGGAGAATTTAGATCGTTTTCGTGGTAAAACTGAAGCTGGAACAGTGAGTCTGGCTGCTGTCACGCAATTTGAGCGTGGTCTGGTGTTTGGAGAAGAATGAGCTGAAGAGATCGAATTTAGGGCTGATATTTTAAGGTCAGTAAGTTAACTTAATTCTTAACAACTTTTATGAAGGATGTTTGAGATGAATTTTAAGAGAAATATGTAAACTTTTAGGTGGAAGTGACTGATACAGAATTGATGTGCGCTCTGGAAGAGCGCGAGGTAATCTTAGAATATCTAACTAACGAGGAGGAGTTAAGCCTAGAAAATTTAAGGTTAGCTAGAAAACATGTTTCTCTACAAGTTTGTAGAAGGAAAAAAGTTCTAAATTTGGCTAAAAATGCAACTTTTAACAGGTAGAAGTGAGAATAAGAGGAAAGGCAGAAACTGAGATAACGGGTGTCGCTAGAACTACAATGTTGCTGAGAAGTTGGAGAGTGAGTAGTGAGACAAGTGTCGCTGGTAATGCGGAGAGGTATGCGTCTCACAAATCTTGCTGGGTATCGCTGCTTAGGTGAGTCTCGCTGGTCTCGCTCACCACGGTATCGCTAGTGCTGTGTGTCTGTAGTTTAATCTCGTTAGTAGTCTCGCTAGTAGTGTGGAATCTAGCTAGTAATCTTGCTAATGGTGTGGAATCTCGCTTATTATGATTGTTTTTGGAAGAAATTGGTCTTAGTGGTGTAACATGTATAAAATACAAATGTGTAAACTAATGGTTTGTAAAAAGGAACTTTAGGGAAGTCTAACACGAGAAATGTGTTATTTCAGGCCAAGAGGAGCTAGGAAAGGTGTACAATCTGCTTAAGGCCTAGGACAAGTCGTGAGTGACTTTCTATCTAAACGTGTTTAATCTTAACATAGTTGTTCGTAGCTATTTTTTATTTGAATTAAATTGTTTCTTAGCTTGTTGCACAAAATAGATTTTAACATTTCTGTACATGGATGTGTCGAGAATTACTCTAAATGTGCTCATGATTTGCAAGTTTTCCTATAAAGACCCAAGTATAAGTATTTATACGTATTTGTAGGTATCCTGGTGAGTCCAGAGTCGAACGAAGGGATTTGTGATAACTAGGCGTTGAGATTATAAACCTGACTATGCGATGAACTATACATGTAATATATGCAATTGTTTGTTGTGTAAAACTATACATTAAGAATAAAAAGAATTTCCTACTACTAATAATGAGGTGGATGCGGTGATGGTTAGTCATATGTCATTTAGTATCAGATTGCATGCGTTGAGAATGAATTGAACCATGCAATAGGAATTAATGCAAGCGTTAGTTGTTACCTAAACCTTCTGAGTACAACTTCATACCTACAAACTGCAATTGTGAATCCATCTCTCGATGTTTCGACGCCACATGAATCTTATTTCTAAGACGCATGGTAAGTTTGCGTTGGCAAAAGATGAACTACATCTCTGAAACTCATCTAGTCTTAATAAATGCTAAAGATTAACTATCCACTCTCTCAAGCTCGATAGTTATGCTTACTACTTGTGTTTGTCAGACAAAGTCATGCAAGCTAAAGATATGCATTAATCAAGATGTAATATACTCAGAATTGCTCAAGAAAATTAACTCTTAACATCAACTCATTCATTCAAGCATGGTGTAAGATGTTCAGAATAAAGATAGATGGAAGAGAATAGTCAATCAAACTCATATTAAGCGAATAAGTCATTCTCTCGAATGTCATTAACAAAATATAAGTAAGAAGGAGAAAAATGAAAATAAAATGGAAATGAAGGGCGTCAAGCCACCACTGGCAACGTCTTGCTTCATGGAGGTTTAAGATGGTAGCTATCTGATACATAAATTCCATAAGGTGAATGTTCTCACTCACTGGGAGATGACTCTGAAAATGCTTAGAATCCTTCTCTCAAAAGAGCTCGAAATGGAGGCCGGTTATGGTGAAGGAGAAATAGTGCAGTGCTTTTGCCTTTTGAACTCGTCCCCCCCTTCTTTAAGAAGCTTTTGGGCTATTTATAGGTGTCAAAAGGTTGATATCATGATGATCTGACACCTTTGCATTAAATTTCACCTATGCTGCATAGACTTTTCAGATTTGTCAGCCTATTTGTTCTGCCATGATCTTGATAAGTTGCTACTCTTTTTCGTAATGACATGACAGCTGCTTGAGCATGCTTGAGTTTCTTCTTCGATGCATGGCTTTCAACGCATGACCTCACCGCATAGGCTCGACGCATGTTCTCGCCGCAGCTTCAACTCTTCGTACTTGGTTGTTCCTACTTTTCTTCTTAACCCTGCATTAGGAACAGAAGCTTATCATTTTTCAGGCATTTTTCTTTTTACAAGTAGTGCCAACTCATATTGATACATTTTTCATCATTTAACTACCAAAATCATGCGTTTAACTTCAAAGTTACTCTAATTAAATCAAATAATGACTATAATAACTTGTATTTCTACAAGTTATCAATAGTTTCTTGATAATATTTGTTGATAAATGCTTACATGATCGAATTCTATGAACCTTATGTGTGTTCCATGTGTGGTATAATGAGCTATTTCGATATATATCTATATATACAGACTGATCGAAAATATGTGAATAGTAATGATAAAACAAATGGATGCATATGAGCTTATATTTAGTGTTGTGATGTATGAAGGGTCACAAGAGTATGATTAAGTATGTGATATATGACGGTAAGACTAAAGGAAGCATATGAGCATATGAAATGTGATTTATGACGATGAGACTAAAGGTAGCATATGAGTTTATGAAAAGTATTGTGATGGATGAGACGTTACTAGAGTATGAATGAGAATATGAATTATGAGGTGAGAATAACAAAAGTGTGTGAGCATATGAAAAGTGTTGTGATGTATGAGATGTTACAAACTCATGATTTTATGTTATATTGTATTCTTATTTGAATGGATCCCAATGTCGAGGTACGAAGAGAAGGCATGTGGGATATTTGTGTATGTAATTAGCTTCATGCTAATATTGTTATGATTATCATGAAATAATTTATTAAGAACTATTTATGCAAAGCATATTTGCTTTATAATATTTTTCTTTTAAGGAACCCAATGCTGAGGGAAGATGTGAAGGCATGTGGGAAACCCAGTGTTGTAAGAAACCCAATGCTGAGGGAAGATGTGAAGGCATGTGGGAAACCCAGTGTTGTAAGAAACCCAATGCTGAGGGAAGATGTGAAGGCATGTGGAAAATCCAATGTTGTAAGAAACCCAATGCTGCGAGACAATGTGAAGGCATGTGGGCAATCTTGTATTTGAAAACTCAGTGCTAAGAGATGTAGAGAAGGCACTTGAGTATCCTAGGGATCTAGTACTGAGGGACTGGGAGAAGGTACTTGGATAGCCTGTGAGCAAATTGTGATTGACTGATGCTGAGGTGTTGAGAGTACTCCACTCAGCTGAGAAATATCGCGTTGAATGCGGTAAGCTTCGCTCAACCTCAACTAGGGAAGGGGATTTAAGGAAACGGTTTGTGAATAATGTTTCCATAGATAACCAGATGTGGTTAAACTATAATCTGACGTATACTAGTGATAGACATGGCTGGGTTTTATATTTTTATACACTGTTGAGAGAAACTTTAATTAGTCACTCACTAGGTGTTTAAGCTCACTTTTTCCTTGTTTTTCTATTTTCCAGGTAGCGAGCGAGTTCGGGATGCTTAGCCTACGCAAGATCTCATCTTGGTCTACCAACGGTGTTTAGTATTCAGCAAACTATAAATAATTGAACTGGATCATGTGTTGTTCATATAGAGAGGGTTAAAGAAGTTATTGTGTTTTTATGCTTTTATATGTTGAAATGAAAAGGATGTGCGTTTGGCAAGTTAACTCTAGTGTATATGTGAAATAGTTTATGGTTTATAATTGTTTATTAGGTAAAGACAAAGTTTATGGTTGATAGTGGATGTCGTAAGAAGGTTGGTGTCCGCTGTTGTCACACTTCTTCCTGGGTTAGGAGGGTACCTAGGAGGGGGTGTGACAAGGCAAGAGGCCTCGACAAGCCTCTAGGCGCGTCTAGAGAGGCGAGCAGGTCGCTGGGCGAGGCCAGCGCCCATGCTCGGATGCCCAACGTTGCGGGAAGGTCTTGGAAGACACGGGAAAGGCCTCAATTGTGCGCCTAAGGCCCCAACAGCACGAGAAGCATCCAGAAGAACCTCGAATGGGCGAGGATGTGCAAGAAGACTCCTGATTGCCCTAGAGAACCCGAGAAGGTGCCCGACAGTGCTGGAGAGTGCGAGAAGCACCTGAAGCGTACTAGATGTGTCTAAACAGTTCTAAAACCTTCTATAACGATCGAACACCCAATGTAAATAGCTAGAAAGCCCTCAATAGGTCTAGATAGTTCTAGCTTGGGCCTAAGTCATTGGAATCTAGGCTTGTAAATAGGATTGCCGCCTTTGTACATTCAAGTAGAGTCTAGATCCTTCTTAATCGACATAGTAGGTTGGTCATGGTAGCTTAAGTCGGCAAGCCTCCTCTATAAATATGAGGAGGGGCCCTCATTTGTAACCATATAGTCGAGAATCATCAATACAAGCGTATACCTTAAGCTTGAGCGATTTTCACCAGTTGGTGAAGCTCCACACTAAGCTCTCATTCACTCAAACTCTCAAGTCCTCCTTGCTAGCCCACTTCCTTTGCCATCACCCAATTGTGCTAGAGAGGAAAGGATCCTTAAAACCTCAATAGGCTTACTTGGCGTGATCCTTTGATAGCAGGATCACACAAGTGCCACGCGGTTGGTTAGGTTGAAACGCTAACCACGTGACATTTGTGAGCATAAATATAACTAAGTATGGGAACCTCGGGACAAGCTGGACACATACCTCCTACAGAAGGAGATTTTTGTTAAGTGTTGGACTCTTGAAAGAAGCTTGGACGCATAGAATAGAGTGTTGAACGTATAAGAGGGTTTTGGCAAGGAAATTTGGCTAAGTATCAAACAATCGGAAAAAGAAAAGAGAGCAAAAGAAGTCAAACCCCAAAAGCATCGCCATGAACACATGACATAGAGAGGTTGGACGCATGGTCCCTATCCGGAGACTAAGGTGGACGTATGGTGCGTATGTGTGGTGCTAAGTGGCGTCATTTGGACATAACACTTCATAAGTAGGAGGTGTCAGGATGCATGACAAGAACACATGCAAGGAAACACTTGGTTGGACACATGGACACTTCCCATGCATGGTGACATGTGGGAGCATAGATGTCAACCTTGGGAGGCAAAGGTTGGATGACAAGGTTTACCATCCAACTTCTATAAATAGGACTAAGGGGGAGAAGAAAGCCACACACCACCAAGAAGTTTGAAAGTTCATTGAGAGAAAGGAGAGAAAGAAGGTTGGAGGAAGGAACTTGCTTCCAATGAAGGTTGGTAAGCATCCAAGTGCTATTCTTTTTGTTGAATATGAGCTGTTTGCATCCATAAAGGTCTCCCAGGAATCCAGAAGGCTGAGCTAGGCGTCCAACTGAGCTGCTTGAGGTGTGGAAGTACTACACTGCGTTCAGACTGTGCAACCCTATGTCCAAGGAAGTCCTCTGCGTCCAAGGAGGAATTTTCTGGCATCCAGGGAGCTGTTTTAAGGTTCCTGAGGTTTCCTAGTTATTGTGATCTCAGTCCTAGAAGCTCGGGAGAAGTTAAGAAGGTTTAGAATCCAAAGAGAAAAGAGAAACCCTAAAAGTTTGGAAGCTACTTTCACTGTGAGTGGTTGATTTCCTTTCACGAGAGAATTAAATTACATTACTTACGAATACTTGATAATAGCACGCTTATGAGCTTATATTTGATAGCATGATTATGAGATTTTGTTAATGTGTGTGCTGTGGTGAGATAACAGATAGTATATATTAAGCATGATAGAATGATGTAGTATGCATGCTAGAGCAAGTTATTGAATAGTATATAGCATATCGAGCTTGTTGGATATTAGATTCTAAATTTGATGCTGAAGGATTATACAAAGGTATCGATGAATAGATTGTATTCTAATGTTGAAGGACCTTGAGAAGGCATTGATGACTATGGTCGTGACTGGGACCGGATTTCGACACCGAACAGGATGGTTATAGGAATCTAGCATCTGAGCCTGTGTCGATAAAAGAACCTTGCGGGATGGTCAAGGGGTGTCGGAACCTAGTTCCTGATCCTGCATGATGTATCTCAGGAGATGGTCAGAGGGTCGACGGATTTAGCTTCTGATCTTCAGAGGTAAGCCTATGTGTTCATATGGATAGAAGGTATGCCGAGTCAAGTAAGCCAGTGAAGGAAAAACCAGTCAAGATTACTGAGCCATGTGAGCCAACAGGATAAACAGAGGTGATGTTGTGCCAAAGGTGCCAGCAAGAAACATAGATTTGGAGAATGACCCTATGAGGGAGGATTGAATATAAGCTCGATATAGTTGAAGATGTACTTGCGTATAATTTGTATTATGGTTATCATGATTGTTATTTACTGAAAGGGTTGATTGAACCCTAGTTTATTCGATCACTCACTAGACTTCGTGAAGGTTGTTCTTTTCTTATGTTTTCTTTCCAGGTAGCAGCCGAGTTTTTGTTATTGTACAAAGTCAAGGTCTGTCGAGATATTATGTGCACTTAGTTTTAGGTGACAATTTAGATAAGAAACTAGGAGCATGTCTTTTGTAAACAAACTTGTTAAACAGTTGTAATAATAGAATTATGCATACTTGTTATGAGTTAGTTTTCTTTCTGCCCATCTAAGTTATACATATTAGTTTGAAAAGGGTAAAGGTTTGATGGTAGACATTGCAAGAGTGTCTGTTGTCCTCACACCCCATCTTGAGCTATGGAGGGGTGGCTCGGGACGGTATGTGACAATAATAGTACATTCAGAGTTATAAATTTTACTTGATAGGTGGAAAGAGGTTTACAACGCCCATCTTCTCGCATATTAGAGTGTAAAAAAAGAAAAACTCTACTGTAAATAAGCCCTTGATTGAGGAAGAATCGCCAAGACTTCCTTGCTCTTCACGTCGGAAACTCGAACGACACCGAACTCTCTTTCAAACTCTTTTCTCTCTTCTTGCAGCCAACTCACTCTTTGAGGCTTTGTCTTGTGTGTTTAGGGTTGCTGGTAACCCCTCAATTTATAGACTTGGCCGCCCAAAATTCTTTCCAAAAGTAAAGGTTTTTCAAATTAGGAAGACTAGCGTCGTTGCGCTCTCCTGGAGCACAGTGACTTTCTCGAACAACGTCTATAAAAGCCCAGTCTCACGCACAGCATCGCGACCCTCCTCGCCCAGTGCAGCTACGCCCATCAGTAGCAATGGAATGCTCAAGGACATCCCAAGTTTTGGTTCTCTTGGGTTTAAAGCGCACACTACAAGAATTTTTCCTTTTGCTGACGCCATAAAACGTCGGCAGAAGTCTAAATTGCATTGACAAAACTTATGCTGACAGAAAATGTTGCATCGATAAAATGTCGGCATATCCTCGTCGAGAGAAGTTGCTCCCTACAAAAAACTAATTTCGTCGGCATAAGTATCTGATCGTGAAACAATTTGATGCGTCGATATATATTTTATCCTGACGTAATAGAGTTGCGTCGGCAAAAACTAATTGCAATGAAACTGGAAATTTCGCTGTTGTTTGATTTTTGCCGACATTTTGTTATGCGTCGGCATAAGTTTTTTATAATTTTATAAATTTTAAATTGTAATAATTAAATAACCAAAATTTTATTTTTTATTATTTAATAATTTTGTACAAACAAAATTTAATATTCAAACAAATATAATAAAAATAAACTTATATATTAAAAATAACATTAATGTTCAATACGGTTACTAAAATTCTAAAAATAAGAACATTATATATGTTTTACTAGCATTCTTACAAATCCCTTGAACAAAAAAAGTTTAACAGAATTCCCAAGCCAAAATATAAATGGGATTCTAAACCAAAAAAAAAAAAAAAAAACTTCTTAGGAATCCCCTATACAAAAAAGAATTTACATTCCCCACGGCAAAATATACTTGGGATGCTAAAGCAAAATAACTTCATAGCAATCCCCTATACAAAAAAAATTGACAATCATAAGCCAAAATGTATACTTAAGATGCTAAACCAAAAGAATTAATCATCTCAAAATCAACCTGTAGTCTCCAAAAAAATAATATCTGAGAATTTACCCGTACAACCTGAAATAGGAAAACACAAATATGATGAAGATATATATAAAGAAAAATAAATTTAAATGATTATAAGACATGACTAAACATGCAAGCTAGGAACATGTTAAGACATAAACACCACGAACAACCATTTTACTATCTAAAAAGTGATTAAAACATGAAACTTTCGCTCTCTCCCTCTTGCTCTATCTCTCTTACTCTCTCCCTCTCGGTCTATCTCATATTCCCAAATGGATTAAAGTCATCTGAAGCTAAGGCTAACTGAACATTCCTTGGGTCTGGAGCAAATTGAGGAAACTCTCTATCAAAACATTTCCACCCTTCAGCATCAACTGAATGTCTCAACACACCATTAGTTTCAACCCGCTTATCCTTATGTCATCGCATCTCAGAAGCAATGTGTTTTGATGGAAACAATCGCTTCAACCTCGATATTAATGGAAAATGACGTAAAATTTTGTTTGGAATCTTCTTACTTATTCCATCCTTCATTTTGTATCGAGACTCGCCACGCACCGGACAACTTTGACAATTAGAATATCCTTTCCAAAATAAAACACAATCATACTTGCAAGCATAAATAGACTCGTATCCTAGTCCTTGGTTACGTAATTTTCTTTTGGCTTCATAAAAAGAACTAGGTATATAAGAACCAACTGGAAAGGCATCTTTCAACAGGTCTAATAGCATATCAAAGGATTTGTTACTCCAATTATTGAGAACTTTAATATGCATCAATCTCACCAGAAGTTCAATGAGGAAATTTTTGTACAACCAGAGTACAAGAGGCTATGTGCTTCATCCATCAACTCCTCAAAAAATGTTTGAAGTATCACTTTGTTCAATGTTATCAGGCATTTCATCCCCAAATTCTTCTTCATCCTCATCATATTCCATTTCTCTTATTGATCCTTGCAAATCATTTAAAAGATCTAACAACTCATTGTCATCATTCTGAGCAATAGGTTCTTCCCTTAATCCATCGTCTACTAAATGAGTTAAAAGAGTCATGACTTTTTGAAATCGAGATAGATTTGCCTGTTCTCCATGATAAATCCATTGACTATATGAAGGAGATATTCCATTAGCAAATAAATTTCGTTCTACTCCGTCTAATGTCTGAAACATTGAATTCTGACAATTTTTACATGGACATCTCGTTTTTCCTTCTCCATTTACATGACACTTTGTCACTTCCATAAATTGTGCAACACCATCAATATACTCTTTTGAGAATCTATCTCTAAGTTTAATCCAATCCTTATTCATATTTGAATAAATGGACAAATTTTAATCCTGTAGGAGCAAGGACAAAAAGTTTAAACCTAAGGATACTTTAATAAGGGTCACTTTCACTCTCCAATTCAAACTATAAAACTCCTAAAAAGTGTCTAATGATAACTTTGACTCTCAAAAGAGCCACAAAGTTCTTCCTAGAATGTGCTAAAGTTCTAATTTGAGTATTTGACTTCAAATAATAGTGATGCTACACATATGTTGAACAATGAAAGTGATGCTACACACATATTCAACAATGAAAGTGATTGATGCTACACATATATTCAGTCCACACCCCCCTACACTCCCATACATAATGCATAAAATTATTGATGAGGGGAAAAAGCCATTACAGACACCATATGAAACAATAAATGTAAAGCATAACAAACCCAATACGATCGAAAGACTAAAAGGAAATGGAAAATAAAACGAACAATTTACACATATACATACAAGTAATACAGTGGAAAAACATGAAATATCAACAAAAATATGCAGTCCACGCTCACATACATGTGAAAAAACCACAGACACACACACTCAGTTCAATTTGGGTACGATAAAGGGTTCAATTTGGGTATGAATCACACACCAATCAATTGATTACCAAATAATACGATAAAGGGTACCTAGAAGAAGCCGGTGGCGATGGCTGTTGGGGAGACATGCCACGGAGAACGAGCTGGAGGAGGCGTTTACGTGGAGACTAAGTCGCCGGCGACGATGACTGTTGGGGAGAAGTGGGTGGCGTGCGGAAAAAGTCGGTGACGATGGCTGTTGGGGAGAAGCTGGCGATGTGCGGAGAATAGGTCGGAGTAGCCGGCGGCTTGCGAAAAATGGGTTGAAGAATCGGATATGCTCGCAGAGAACAGATCGACGAGGAGACAGCGATAGCTGTTGGGAGCAGTTGATGATTCCTGGAGAGCTGCTAGGGAGAAGGAAAATCGGTGGAGCAGTTGACGACTTGTGAGGGGAGGAAAACAAAATCAATTGGAAGGAAAATCGGGTAAGGAAGGGGCAGCATTCGCAAAAAGAGATGGGGAAGAGGGAAAAAAAAAGGGGGAAAGGGTTTCTTTAATTAAACTTTGCCCGACGCGCCTGTCGTCGTCGTAGACCCCCAATTTTGTCGGCATAAAACACTGACATAACCATTTTTTAGGTTTTCTTTTGCTGACGCATCTTGGCGTCGGCGATCATCCCACATTACGTCGACATATATTTGGGAAAAAAAGGTGTTCTTTTGTTCTATATTGACCTTTCCCGATGAAGCGTTGCGTCAGCATAAGACCCGTATTGCGTCGGTAGATATACAAAAAAAAAGTCTTCAATTGTCTATTTTAGCCGACGAAATGAAGTTGTGTCGAGAAAAAGGTCATTTTTGCTAACAAAAATACATGCGTCGGGAAAAAAAATGTCAGAACAGGTTAAAATTCTTGTAGGGGCAATGGGGCAACGCAACAACGCTCTCGGTTGCACTGCCCTATTTTTTGGATTTTCTTGCATTTTCTTCCGTGTTTTGCTTGATTTTGGCTCGGTTTGGTCTTTTTAGCCTTTGACACTTCATTTTTGCCATAGTCACCTGAAAACCACTAGCAACACATGAAATCTCATAAAAACATCCCTAAATTAAGAGATAAAAAGCATTGTTTGAGTGCTTTTCAAGAATATGCATGAAGAAAAGATAATCTCAGATTTATTGTATTTACTAAATGTAATTTTCAATTTTAAGTCATTTTATGTATTTTTATGTTACAATTAGATAATGGTTGGTAATGGTCATTAATTATGAGAGTTACAACTCTTAAATGCCTCATAGAATGTCTAGGTTTAGATTTTGAGGCCAATATAATACCATGTAATTGTTCAAAAAGAAGGAGACTTGGAAGAGACATAGAAAATGTAGTAAAAAAAGCCTTTGAACTTTCCTTTTAGCCTTGTGCTATGTTTCTTTTGCAATTCCATGACGTCTAGATTGCATGGTCAAAATCATTCAAGCTTGACTTGATCAATCGTGCTTGTAGATTAATTCGAAGATCAAGGATCGATGGGAGCAGCAAGCTTTGTCCGATCCGTGGTTTTGTTGATCGTCTAAGTAATCTGTTGTCTAGTCATTCTTAGGGGTTGAGATCATCTTGATTTGGGGTGTTTGAGTTTGAGATCTTAAGGTCTTGTTCGTCAACAAGGTTGTTAAATCAAAATTCTCAAGGGTTACTTATCATTTGGTATTAGACCGGACCGCGAAATAATTAGTATTTCTTTATAACACTATTAATTATTAGTATTTTATAAGATGACTATAGGTAACTAATATGAATGGAGGAATCTCGATCATGCAATATGAACATAAAGAACAAGCCCTACATGATGTCCATGTTTATACTACCTAAAGAAGAAGAATTATGTGAAGTCAAGTAGAATTTATGACTAATTATTTTGCGGTTTGTCAACAAGTTGATACCAAATAATAAGTAACTCTTAAGAATTTTGATCTAACAACCTTGTTGATGAACAAGATCTTTAGATCTTAAACTCAAACACCCCAAATTAAGATGATCTCAGCTCCTAAGAATGGCTTGACGACGGATTACTTAGATGATCAACAAGACCACGGATCGAACACAGCTTGTGACTCCCATCGACCCTTGATCTTTGAGTCAATCCATAAGCATGATCGATCAAGTGAAGCTTGAATGATTCTAAACTTGCAATCTAAATGCCATAGAATTACAAAAGAAACACAGCACAAAGCTAAAAGGAAAGCTCAAAGGCTCTTTTTACTACATTTTCCAAGTCTCTTCCAAGTCTCCTTCTTTCTGAACAATTACATGACATATATAGGCCTCAAAATCTAACCATAGACATTCTATGAGGCATTTAAGAGTTGTAACTCTCATAATTAATGGCCATTATCAACCATCATCTAATTATAACATAAAAATACATAAACAGTAATTATAGGTTATGAGAGAGACGCACACTTGAATATGATTCAAATGTTTAATTAAATATTAGATATTTAATTATTTAAATTAATGTAATTTTAATTAAATTAACTCTCCTGCATTGTAGGGGAGTGAAGGAAGTGGGGAGCGGGAGTTATTCCCTCTCTCTCCTCTCCAAGTAGTGTGGAGAGTTTGCATTAGAGGATTACTAGTTTTTACATGAAAAAAAAGTAATTGCTCTCTCTCTCTCACTTTTCTCAAGCTAACAGAGAAGAAAATTCTCTCATAAAAAGTTCCATCTTCATTAAAAAAAAAAAAAGATCCCACAATCCGTTCTTTGCCAGAGACGTAGTAGGGAAGCCTTTCTCTCTCACCTTTCTCAAGTTAATAAAGAAGAAAATTCTCTCCTAAAAAGTTACTTTTTTTACGTGAAAAAAAGTAACTGCTCGTTATTTTCGAGAGCTATCAGACTGCTTAACTCAATCCAATAAACTAAGATCCAAGATTATTTTATGTAACTTGAATAGTATGTGGTAGACCAACAAGTGGATCTTATTCAAACAATAACCTAAATGGTCTGTAGTATATGGAAAAGGGTGGGTGCGTTATCCTAGTAACAGTACAGACACGATGCACTTTATAAATGTTATTAATTTTGTAAGTGTTACAAACGATGTGGTCCAAATCATTCATGTGAAGACATGCGAGTGAGGGTATTATATACAAAGAGTTCATATAAGACCAAACTGCGAAATGATTAATCTCTCTTTATAACACCGTTGACTGAAGAGATTAACATTTCATAAAATGACCATATAAAACTCAATCTCAATCCTGAGTGAGTTATGAACTCTTGTTTATAAGGGCAGTCCTTTAATTTGTATGGGTGAGAGTGACCCTTGTTGTCGACTCATTAATCCTACCATTTTGGGGACTTTATCCAAGTAAGGAGCTGAGAACATAACTACACAAGATGGAACTCGCTCCTTCTTGTCTTTAGGGTAAGTAGATGAATTGCTCCCTTAAATTGTAAGCACTGACTTGCAATACCAAGTGTTGGGAGAGCTATGCGTTTGAGGTTATGGTTTTATGCGTCGTCAGAAGGAGAATAGCCGAGAAGTAGCCAAGAAGAGGGTGAAATTTCGGTTAAGTATTGGCTAAGACCATGCGTTGATGAATGAACTGAAAGTTGAAATATCTTGAGAATCATGCGTTGTTCAGTAAGTCGTGAAGGACTGTGAGTTGAAGTAGTTGTCGTGTCAAAGAATAAAGGATCATTGTCAGGAGAAGAAATATACTTAGAGCATGCGTTGAAGTCACTATGCGTTGAAGGCGCCACCATGCGTCGAAGACAGCCATGCGCTAGAGCCACATTGCGTCCAAGACAGAAAGGTCTTGATGGGATGAAGCTAGTGTGTGTAAGACTATGTGTGTATGCGTCGGAGGTAGGAGGCGCCGAGAACACTATACACTGAGAATGATTAGTGCTGAAGGCGCTGAAGGAAAATTTAGACATGAGTGCCCTGCGTTAAGGAGAAGACTAGCACCAGCCTGCGGGTGAGTAAGTCGACATTATCATCTTGGTACTTGTGATGCGTAAGTCGGCAGTATATATAGGTGAGTTTAATCATTTTCAGACATTTCAAGAACTTAAGTCGGTCCCATCTTTTAGAGAAACCACAAAGGAGAGCAGAGGAAGGTGTTCTTATAGTTTCGGGCGAAATTCCTCATTTTGGTGCCAAAATCAGAACTGAAACAGAAGTTTGATTTGCAGACGCACAAATTGAACAGTGGTCGATGTTTGGAGTAGAACGACTCGAGGAAGCCGAGTTTAAAGCTGAAATTTGGAGGTTAGTAAGTTAACACAATTTCTAACAAGTCTTGTGAAGGATGGTTAGGCTGGAAGTGAAGTTAATCACATGAATCCTTAGGTAAAAGCAGCAGCTACAGAACAGCTATGTAATCTGGAGCAATGCGGAGTGATTTTAGCATAACCAGAGAACGATAAAGAGTTAGGCCTTGAAATTTTGAGGTAAGCTGTGAAACTCAATTTTTTACAAGTTTGTAGAAGGGAAGAAGTCTTAATATGAACTGGAAATGCGTTTTTAACAGGGCTTAAGCAAAGAGATCCAAGCTATAGCAGTTAGCTCTGTCAAGAGAAAGATAAAGTTCAAACATTGGATTATCAGCAAGAATGAGCTGTATACAAAGTGTCCTCTGAATTGGAGTTCAATAGAAGGGTAAAGAGCGGCTAGAAGTAATAGCCTTAGTGCTTAAAGCTTGAGAATGAACTAATGGGAGCCTGACCGTACGATGAACTATAAGCATTGTGCATATGTTGAGTTATTGTTTATGTTTTGATGAATAGAAAAGAAGTGTAACAAAGGAAAATGTTTGTTTCAGGCCAAGAGGAGATAGGAAAGGTTTATAACCCATTCAAGCCTAGAAAGAGTAGTGAGTGACACTTTTCTTACCCTAAAGCAATTTTTGTTATATATGTTAGTTCGGTTTTCTAATGGAATACAATTTTGTGATCAAATGATTTATGAAGCATACTTTATGTTCTTAAAGTTATTGAAAAGTATGTTCATGAAATGTTATTGATGAAATATAGTTGCCCTCAGTTCTTATAAATGATTGCATATGATTTGTTTGTATAAAGTGTTACTTCTTAAAAGAAAAACGTTTAAGAGGAGGCTCAGTGTTGATGGACTTGAGATGGCACGTGAGTTTCCTCGGGACCCAGTACTGAGGGACATGAGAAGGTACATGTGCAACCCACCATATTCCTATGTGCACATAGAGGTTATATGCTGGTGCGTTGAGTCTTGCTCCGCATCGAGCCTTATATGTTTTCGACGTTGGGGTGTTGAGTTTTGCTCCACTTCAACTAAGAAAAAAGTATTGCACTTCAACTGTTTCCGTATGATTTATTAAAAATCCTGTACGAATTGATAAGGGCAATTAAGTTGATTTAACTAATGTATTTGGAAGTAATTGCATGTTTTATGTTGATGTTGAACTCAGTTTTACCACTAATGATTTCTGAACAAAATGGTTTGTTAAAATGGTCACTCACTGGGCCTTTAGCTCATGTTTTCAATGTTTTCTTTCACCTCCAGGTAGCAAGGACGTTCCAGGTGCTTTGCCTACTCCAACTCGCCCTGCTTAAGCTTCGAGATTCAGAAAAACCTGACTTGTGAAAGTGTTGTTGTATGTTAAACCTCTATTAGATGGCATGTAGATATACGTGTATAATTGTAAGAGATTGAACCATGGATTGTAATAGAACATATGAATGAGTTGAAGAAGTAGTTTGACTTGTTTATACTTTCCTATATGTGATATTTAAAGGTCTTAGAATGTGAAATTTATTGTGAATAGGATGGATGGTATGCGTCACAAAAGGGGTGATGTATACTATCCTCATGTCCCCTTACAGGTTAAGTAGGTGAACTTGGGAGGGGATGTGACATAACTGCTAACTCCAAGTCTTGAACAATGGGGCTTCTCCCTCTTATTGGCCCGAGTGGGATTTCGTTTATGGTAAGACCATAAATAGGTTGGTCATTAGAGAATCAGTGAGACTTAAAGAGTAAGAGGTAATTACAAGGGTAAATGAAAATTTGTCCTAACTGTAATTACGAGCAATTTGTGAAGGATCGACTTACTGGTAACGGTTACATCCATGGACAAAAAAATATTCTATAGTGCGAAAAGTGTAGGTTTGGGTCTTTAATGGAGTGACCTCATTTAATGAATGTTGATTTATTTAATTAAAGAGTTCAATTAATTAATCTCGAAGCATTGAAGCTTCTAATTTGTAGGTTCATTAGATCCCTCAGCTAGCTCACCAAGGATAAACACAAGGAATAAGTAGTTTTGGAATAATTTGAATCGTTTGAATTATTTAAGGGAAATATATATAAATCATATATGATACGATTATTATAAAGTATAATGTATATTGAATAAGAAAGAATAATATAATATGAAAGATTTATAAATATATAGTTAATTATAAATATTTATAATTAAAACTATATAGTATAAGAGAATAATATATTTGAATAAGATTCAAATATTAAATTAGTATTAATTGAATTCATATTAAAATTATAGAGTAAAGTTAATGTGAATGAGATTCATATTAAAACTATAGGTTCTGAGAGAGAAGTATATTTGAATATTGTTGAATGAGGAATTTTGGAGCAATCACAAATTGCCACGTCATTTCTCAAATTAATGACAAAAATATAAATTATCACATTTTGGACAAATTGAAAGGCGATGTGTGTCCCAAATTGAAATCAAAGGCATAAGTTGACAAATCCTGATGATGCCACGTGTTTGTTTTCGTTTTGACCATTGATTAATAAAATAATTTGGTCCAATTTGATATAATATTTGAGTTAAAGTACAATTGAGCCCAAAATAGGCTTAATTTGGCCTAAAGGTCGATTAAGGCTCAAGTCCAATTAGTTGAGTTTAAGGGTCAAGTCCATGGACCAACCAAACCCCAGCCCACAAAGCCCCTTAAGAACTCTATATATAGAAGAGTTCTCTTCATTTGAGGGGGTTTAGAGACTCAACACGCAGAGAACCTAGAGATAATTCTCCCTACAACCAGAAGACTCCTAACTCCTGAAGTTGAACCAGATTTGAAAATTGAAGCTCTTTGGAACATAGACATTCTTCCAAGACTCCAACTCCAAGAACATCCATGCGTTCCACTTCCATACATCAAGCATTCAACTGAGAGATAATTAGAGGATCAAGTATTAGAGATCGGACCACATCCGCATCAAATCTACATCAACTTAAGTTCGACACCATGAGACAAGTTTCTCAGGAAACCTCTTGTGAACAAATTGGCACGCCTAGTGGGACATCTCTACTTCTCATCTCTCTCTCAACAACCACATTGATCAATGGTGTAACACCCTACTTCTTGAACCTAAGTACTTAAAGGGCTTGTAAGAAAAAGAAGTAAGATAAGAGGAATGGAATTTGGATCACAAGCCTGTGGAGTTAGGAAATTTTTTAAGACAGAAAATTAAAGCTTGTGGAGTTTGCTAAATTTTGGCCAGATTAAGGAATTCCATGCGTTGAGAAGAAGGGAAGGAGGAAAAATGTTTATGTCAGCTTGAGTTTTGGATTAAGAATAAGCCATAGGTAAGTTTGAAAGAAACCATGTTAGGCGATTTTGAATCTTAGATGACAAGGTGACCTAAGAACTTAGGAAATCTTTTAAGTATTACAACTATGCTTGGAAAGCACAATTATGCTATAAAGAAGGCTAGTTTAGACGCATAGCATTAGGAAAAGAGAGGATATTTCACTAAGAGTTAAGGAATGAAGAATTGAAGGCATAATTGGGAATTAGTTACAAGTTAGACATATCTTTGGAAGGAACATCATCATGTTGGACACATGGATGGTGAGGTATAAATGCATGGAACCCTAATTGAAAAGAAAATTGGTTTAATATTGAAAAAGGAAAACGAGAATTCGAGGGAAGAGGTGATCGCATGGCTCACACTTAGCTTTGGAAGTTAACAAGCTATGAGAATAGTTTTGGAGGATGACAAGCTAAAGAAGATAAGAGAGGCTAAGAGCCTTAATATATGAGTATCATGCGTTGAAGGTTTGCTATGCGTTGGTAAGGTTCATTGTGCTGACCAAGAAGCCCTTGGGTATGTTATAGCATGTGTAAGAGAGGCCATCAAGCGTTGAAGAGTTGCTATGATTGGAGGAGCTGTCATATGTTGAAAGTTGTTGCCATGAGTTGATAAGGCTACCTTGTGCTGGATAGCTACTACGTGTTAAGGAGCTGAAGCCCCATGATAATTGAGGATGGAGATGCAACTTTGACTTAGGATGGACATAGGAGCTAGCCAAAAGAGACTAAGGTTGCGTGTTGGATGCGTTGGAGGGGTGAAAAGCAAACCTAAAAGAAGAAAACAAGAGATGGCTACATATTAGATTAATCATTAAGAAAACGGCTAAGTATGGGAGAAGTAAAAAGGAAAAATTGGAAGCAAAACCTTGTGTTACACCTCATGGACACATAGAAGGGTGACCACAAAGTCCATAAGGATTAATTGGAGGTCATGGACGTTGGATAAAAAGGGACAGACGCATTAAAAAGGGACGGACGTGTACGTAAAGGTTACGGACGCATGATGGTGCCTTACAAGGGAGGTTTTGACTAAGTATCGGAACACCAAGCCTAGTTGGGCATTTACCACCCAGCAGTGGAACTTGTGATTAAGAGTTGGACATGGGGAAACTTATGGACGTATAGAAAGAGCTTGCGGATGCATAGGAAAGGGTTATGGATGCATGGTAAGGTTTTGGTTAAGTATATGAAAGCTGGAAGGGTTGAGGCACAAACACATGCTAGTATGCGATTGAGGCACAGACCCACGGTAGTACGCAGGGGAGAAACCTGGTCAAAAATAGGAAGGCTGAGAGGAAGAAAGAGAATAAAGAAGCTAAACCTTAAATAAAGAATTAAATGGACGCATAGGGGTACTAAGTTGGATGCATGGTTCGTATCTTGGAACAAGTCGAACGCATAAGATGAGTTTAAAGGTTATGTGGTTTCATTTAGACTTAACACTTTATAAGGAGGAGGTGTCGGGTTGCATGTCGAATGTGCCATGCAGCGTGACAGGTGGCAAACAAGTGGCAAATAGAGAGGAGAAGTTGGATGAACAGCCCTCTGTCCCAAAGCTATAAATAGGACCTTGAGGGAAGGGGAGCAGGTGATGATCCTTCAGTCTGAGTTCTTGAGATAAAGGAGAGAGAGAAGGCTGAAAAGAGTAATAGTAATTCAAGAGACGAGGTGTTCCTAGCGACCTAGCTACCTTGCGTTTAACAAGTTGTTGGTACTTAGGGAAACTGAATCTGCTTTGCGTCCAACAGTACTGCCAGAAGGAGGAAATTATCTGCCTGCGTTCAAGGTGAACCTTGCGTTCAAGATAGACTCTACATTCGAGGTGAACTTGCGTTCAAGATAGACTTTGCATTCGAGGTGAACTTGTGTTCAAGATAGATCTGTGCGTCCAAGGGGTGAAGCCAGAAGAGCTTGTTGGAAGGCTGCACCTTGCGTTTAAGTTATCAGCTTTGCGTTCAAGATGCATGGTTGCGTCCAACCGAGCTGTCAGAAGGAAAAATCAGTTGTTTTGCATTTCAGACTTGAAAACCCTGCGTCCAAGAAGCTCGGGAAAGACAGAATTAAAAGAAAGAAAAGGGAACTTCCCTTAAGCAATTATTAAGCTTTATGAGTGACACTTTTCTTTCTCTAAATGATTTTATTTAAAATGTTTAGCCAGGTTTTCTTATTAAATGTAATTTTATGATGATTTATTTCAAGATAAGCATGATGGCTGGTTATACTCGATTTTATGGCATTGTTGAAAACATGTTTATAAGATGCTATTTATTGAAAAACGCTCTGTTTTCCACGAAGGGCTTTTCAATGAACTGTTTATGCAAAACATACTTATTTCTAAAATGTTTTCTAAGGGATTCAATGCTGAGGGACAGTGAAAAGACATATGAGTTTCCTAAGGACTCAGTACTGATGGACTTGGAGAAGGTATTTGAGCATCCCGAGATATTTCTATGTGCACATAGAGATTGCGGACGTTGGGTGCGTTGAGTTTTGCTCCGCCTCGACTAAGGGAAATATTTATTTTCGACGTTGGGTGTGTTGAGTTTTGCTCTGCCTCGACTAAGGGAAATATTCGTTTTCGACGTTGGGTGCATTGAGTCTTGCTCCGCCTTGACTAAGGAAAATTTTTAATACAAAAGAAGATTTGATGCATTTGTAGACTGTTTTATTTAAAAGACCTGGTTTATGTTTTATCTCAAGGCTTAACATGAGTTGTATACAATGTTATGTTTGAGCATAATTTGATTTCTTGAGTTATCTTTTTCTGAAATGAACATATATGATTTGACAAGGGTATTTAAGCATGTATTTAAATAGATATGACTTGAACCAATGTTTTATATGCAATGTGTTTAAATGTTTCTACTTTGATAAATTTTCGACACAAAGGTAATTTTACAAAACTAGTCACTCACTGGGCAACTTAGCTCATACTTTCCTATTTTTCTATTTTTCCAGGTAGCGAGTGAGTTCGGGGTGCTTAGCCTACACAAGAATCTCGTCTGAGCCGTCTTTAGTGTTTAGTAGTTGGACAGTGAACCTCACAAAGGAGTGAAGGTTGCTGTCCTCACACCTCCTCTCGAGTTATGGAGGATAATTTGGGAAGCGGTGTGACAAATGGCTTCTAAGAAAGTTGCATCTAAAACTCCTACTGCCAGCGACACCTACATGGGACCCATCACCCACAGTCACTCAAAGGGTGCCATGTAGTAGAAGGAATAGGGTTCCGCCGTGGCAAAGAACATCTGGAAGGAGTTGATGAAATCCCCCAAGGGTGGGATTTTCATTAAAGAAAATCCATTGTTTGACAGCTCTGCTTCCGCTTCTGATCAATCCAAGAAAGAATCACACCTTGATGTGATGTCTGTCATGATGGTCAATGCGACGATGAAGGCAGCAGTTGCGGAAATGGAGAGGAAAATAAATCTCCTAATGAAAGCTATAAAGGAGTGAGATCACGAGATTGCTATCTTAAGAGAATAGATGCAAGCCCGAGAAATTACTAAGTCAAGCCAAACTCTCGTTGCCAACACAAATGACAAAGGGAAAACTTAGTTGCAGGAAACTCAGTTGCAACAATTCACCTTTGTTGCCTCTCTGTTAGTCCAACAACTGCAGGACATGATCACCAATTCTATTAGAGCCCTGAAAAGTATCTAAAAATTGTTTTATTTGCCTTTGATTTAAGGGTATTTTTATTGGATTTAATGTGTTTGCTAGCAGTTTTTAGGTGACAATAAAGAAAATAAGGTTTAGACGTTAAAAGAACCAAACTGAGTCAAAACCGGGTGTAAAAAATAGAAGAAAAGATGGAGAAGGCAACGCAGCGCGGAGCGTAGCTATGCTACCCTCTGCGCTCCAAACTCGAGAGCTTACAATTTGGGACAATAGGGGAACGCAGCTATGCTCTTTGAGAATGCAGCGACACTCTAGCAAAAGTTCCCAGAGTGTAGTTACACTCTCTGAGAGTGCAGTGACGCTCCAACAAAAATTCCTAGAGTGTAGCTACGCTCTCTTAGAGTGCAATTACGTTGCCTTCCAAAAATAAAAAATGTACAATTTTGGAAAGTTCTTCTTGAGCAAGCATTTGATTTTCTATGAATTGAGAGGTCCTCAACCGACTTCTACATCAAGAAAGGGAGAATTAGAGATCGAGAGTGAGAGTGTAGTGCAAGATGTGATGATTTCATGATGCTAGAAGGTTCAAGGATCGTTGGAAGGCCAAATCCATCCCTGAGACAAGCTTGGAAGTCGGATAACTTTCCTTCCCTTCTTTATTCTTGGTTTATTTGTTGCATTTTATGATTCTACTGTGGATTTTGTCTATGGAAGCCATGTTAGGCTAACTTTCTCATAGTTTTAGGGGTAGATGAATTCTTAGGTTTAAATTGTTGAACACTTTGCTTCTTGAATGTTAATTTGTATTTATGCTTTCTAACATGACTGTTCTTAATGCTTTTGAATGTTTGATCGACATTTGAATGATTCTATGGTTTAAATCTTGCTTGGAAATATATGTTTAAGTTAGATCATGCATGCTAAACTATTGTTTGAAAACACATAAAGTAGTTGGATAACGGTAGAGATTGTTGATGAAGCTTCTTAATGCTTTGCTTAATCACCTAGTTTCAACAGCTTAGTAATTAGGGTTTAAGTAAAAGAAAAGATTGTTTTTTGAAGATTCAATCTTGATAAAAGACTTCTAGATCTAGGTGTTATGTTAATTACTTCAAGAGTCAAGCAATTGTGTTTAATAATACCTTTGATGAAATCTATTCCCTAAAACAACTCTTAGTTGATATTTTCCATATCTTGATCACTTTTATTTGCTTTCTTAGATTAGTTTAACTTAAATATTATTACAAGTCGGTTCCCTAAATAAAATTGGAAAGATCTCTGAATAGCTAAAAGAATAATCAAACCAATTCCCTGAGGACGATACTCGGCATTTCAACTAATTTTAACTATATTATAACTTGACCAATATACTTGTAGATTCCAAAAGGAGTTACGCTTCCATCAAGACCACAGAAGAGGAAGAAAGACTCAGAAAAAGAAAGGTAAGAAGAAGGCATGGATGCCTAAGCTAGTCAAGGAAGAGGATGAGGGCTCTCTTTAGCTTTGACGGCCAATAACTCTGGTAAAATTCCTCATAAGAAACTTCCTTGATAGTCATCCAGAAGAAGTACTAGAAATTGTCGCGTGTCATGCTATCAGTACAACGAAAGGCAAGAGGTCTTTCATGTTCATTGGGGAAAGTGGTTGAACCAAAAGGCTTACCATCATTCAACATAGATGACTTGTTGTCACTCCCTCAAGCAGCTAAGAGTGCCCTCATTGACGCATTGCTAGACTCAAATGCATCTAGTGACTCAGCTTCGATGGTACGCACATGTGCCTCTTGTTGCACATCCATAAATTTTTCAGATGAAGACTTATTGTTGGGATTAAAGCCTTACAACAGACTTTTGTTTGTCTCAAGATACATGCGAGAGCAGAGGACTAGTCAGGACTCTCATCGATGATAGATCAACTGTTAACATAATGACTAAGTCAACCATGAAACAGTAAAGCATCTCAATGGAAGAACTTTCAAATAGCAAGTTGGTAATCCAGGGCTTCAACCAAGGTAGTCAACGTGTGATCAGCATGATACTCTTGGAACTCATTATTGGTGACCTAAAGGCCAACACATTGTTTCATGTCCTGGACTCCTAGACTACTTACAAGCTGTTACTAGGTCGTCCTTGGATTCATGGAAATAGGGGTGATAACTTCTACACTACATCAATGCTTCAAATTTTATCAGGAGAGCATTAAGAAAGTTGAAGCAGACTCCAATCCATTCTCAAAAGCTGAGTCTCACCTAGCAGATGCAAAATTTTACTTAAAAAATGATAACATCAGTGAAGGAATGCCTACAGAGATTCCCTAAATAAAAGAAGGGGATAAATTCAAGTCAAAGCCACAAACAGAGGCAAGAAAAAAGTCAAGCAAAGGAGCAAGTACTTCCAACCTTCAAAAGAGGGAAGCAACCACTAGTCGTGCGAAGATAAACTTTGAGAGACGAGAAAGCTCCAAGTCCTCTAATCTTGCGTTATGTTCCTTTGTCGAGACACAAGAAGGGTGAGTCATCATTATAGAATGCTTAAAAGTTACCAATAGCAATTACATAACCGTAAAAAAAAAGTCGACGATACAAAGGAAACCGAGCAAAGAACTTCTGTCTTTGATCGTATCAAGCCTTCAATTACTCGTTCTTTAGTTTTCTAAAGATTGGGTATGGCCAAGATAAAAGAAGAAGATCAATGTTTAACATCTACCTCTACCTAAACTTCAACCTTCAAAAGACTAAGTATCTCCTCATTAAAGAAAGATAGGCTTTCAACATCTGCTTTTGATTGTCTCAAAATGACAAGCAATCAATATGAAGGAAAGATGGAAATCTTGAAAGAAAAATCATTTCATGAAGAAATCAATGACAAAAAGATTCATAGTGGTGTCCCTTCACGCATGAAGAGGAAGTTATCTGTTGTCATAAATACAGAAGGTTCCTTGATGGTGAAGCGATAACTCATCATATTTACTAATTCTACAGATGAAGAGGATGATCAAAGTCATAATGAAATAAGAGCTTTTGAAATTTAAATGTAAAAGCTCCTTATCGCAAGAGCCTATACTACATGGTGCTAACCCACATGAGCTTAAAATGTGAATGACAAAAAGAAAAAAATTGAACTACGTTATGACTTGATCCCTATTCATTATAAATGACTTAGGCAGCTTGAAGGCTTCAAGTTTAGTCCAGTAAAAAAAAAAAAAAAAAGGTTCATTTGAACTACGTCATGACTTGACCCCTATTCATTATAAAGGGTACGTAGGCAACTTGAAGGAAACTTCAAGGTCAGTCCAGTAAAAGAAAAAGAGTTTGGTTGAACTACGTTAGAACTTGATCTCTTTCTTCAAGGGTACATGGGCAACTTAAAAAAGTTTAAGTTCAATCCAAGAAAAGAAGTGTCACAACCGCATAAAGTGTGACACTAGGAAATTGATGGTGTTCATTATAGTTAAAGTATGTCACTAGAGATCGAAGATGCCTCACTGGGGGCAACAAACCAAGTCAGAGAAGTGCAACACTACAAGCAAAACACTACAAGTTCGATGCTCAATAAGTAGCTTTCAGAGAAACTATGTTTCTTTTTGCTCACTTTAAATAAGCTTTGGAGTGCAGGCCGTTGCTCGCTTTAGTTTAAAGGCTTCATCAAGGTTTCATCAACGCTTCTCTATCCTTAAGTACGATAGTTTAGCCGCAAGTTCTCCATCTCCAAACACAATGGTTTTGCCGCAACTGTTCCATCACGGTTCCACCTCAGCTTTTCCATATCCAAATCTGGTAAATTCATCGCTGTTTCTCCATCCTCAAATTAGATAGTTTCATAGCAACTTTTCCATCTCCAAATTCTTCGCCGCAACTTTTTCATCCCTATGTTTGATGGCTTCGCTGCAACTTCTCCATCTTTAAATTCAATGGCTTCGTCGTGCTTCTCCATCTCTAAATTCGATGGTTTCACAACACCTCTCTATCTCTAAATTCAATGACTTCACTTAATCTTCCGAAGTGTTAGTGCAGCTCTGCCTCCCCTTCAAAATATTGGTGCATCTTCGTTCCATCTCAAAGTTGGTGCATCTTTGTTTCATCTCCAAAATGCTGATGCAGCTTTGTTTCATCTCCAAAATGCTGATGCAGCTTTGCTCCATCTCTAAAATATTGATGCAACTTTGCTCCATCTCCAGTATCATGATGCAGCTTCGCTCCATCTCTAGAATGTTGGTGTAGCTTCGCGACACCTCCAAAATGCTAGTGCATCTTCACTCCATCTCCAAGATGTTGGTGCGTTTTTGCTCAATCTCAAAATATGCTGATGCAGCTTCGCTCCATCTCCAGAATGCTAGTGTTGAAGGAATCGAATTCCCAACGGAAGCGATTAATCGCCTTGTGCCATTAAATTTGCTTTTAGAAAACCAAAATTATAGAGAACATACAACAAGGATAAATAATTAAATTAGCATGCTTTTGAGAAGAGTTAAGAGAAAGAAGTTTTCCTACCTTTGAAGACCGTCTTTGTTGTGGGAGACTTCTTCTTCTCCAAATCACGAATCGATGAGAACTCCAATGAATGCAAGAACTTTTCTTCTTTGGAACACCACCACGATAGAAACCTCATTATTCTCCGGAAGAACCAATTTCTCTCTTTTATTTTGGAAGGGATTGTTTTGTGTGTAGAAGAGAGAGTTGGGGAAGGAAAGAGTTTTCTTCAATTTTTTCATAGAACTTTTCTTCCTTTTTGTAAACTCCCTCCCTTCCCTTTTACGTTAAATGGGAGAGACAAAGCAAAATAACTCCTATGTAGTGGGGAGTTATTTTTTAATTAATAATATAATATTAATTAAAACTAAAATTAATTTAATTATATTATATTAAATCATATTTAATAAATATAATAAAATTAATTAATTAAATATCTCATATTTAATTTAACTTTGAATCATATTCAAATAATCTTCTCTCACATAACCTATAGTTTTAATATGAATCTCATTCATATAATTAATATTTAAATCTCATTTAAATATTTGTCTCTCTTATAATATAAAGTGTAAATTTTGGATCTCATTCAAAATAAACTTTATATTATAATGTATCTATATACATTATGCTAATATCACATACAATTAATTCCCTTATTAATTTGAATGTTTCAAATTAAACCAAAATATTTGATTATAATACTAATCCTTTATGAGCTAGTAAGAGGACCTTATGGACCTATAGCTAGAAGCTCCAATGATATGAGATTAATCAATTAAACTCTTTAATTAGATTAATCAATATTCATTAATTGTAGGTCACTCCACTAGAGACTTACAGTTGCATTCTTCGCACTACAGATATATTTCTGTGTCCACGAAATTTATTAATTAATTGTAAGTCGACCTTTCACAAATTACCATAACTACAGCTGGGTCAAATTACTGCTTTACCTCTGTAGTTATATCAAGTTCCTTAAGTACCATTGATCCCTCTAATGAACAAATTGTTTATAGTCGAACTATAAACTAATCCCTCTCAGGCTAGTGAGAGGGTGAGGTCTCATTGTTCTAGACCCGAAATCAGCCGTTAAGGGAGTAATTTATCTACTTACCCTAAGCATAGGAAGAAGTGAATTCCATCTTGTGAAGATATGTTCCCAGCTCCCTAATTAGACAAATTCGCAAAATGGTAGGCATATTGAGTTAGCGATTTAACCACTCTCGCCCATACAGATCAAAGGATTGCCCTCACAAGAGTTCATAACTCACTCAAGATTGAGGTCGAGTTACCTAGAGTCATCCTATGAAATGTTAATTTCTACAATAAACAACGTTACAAAGAGAAATTAAGCATTTCTCGATCCGGTCTTATACAAACTCTTTTCATAGGATACCCCACTCACATGTCTCCACATGAACGATTATGATCAAATCATTTGTAACACTTTACAACTCCTTGTAACAGTTACAAAGTGTGTCGTATCCGTAGTGTTATCAGAATAAGGCACCCAATCTTATTCATATACTACATACATTTTTTGTTATTACTTAAGCATGATCCAACCTTGCATGTCAACCACATACATGTTTAAGTTTACATAAAATAATCATGGAATATTAGTTTATTGGATTGAGTTAATGCATAAAAGAGGTAAAATAACTTCTTATTTTATTCAATAAATAAAATGTATATACAATTTACAAAACTACAAGACCCAAGAGATTTAGGACACACCAGTCCCAACAGTCTCCCACTTGTCCTAAAGCTAGTGGGTGTACAATACATATAAACTAGGGCATAACTCTATCCCCATCTCCGACTTGCCCTATACTAGATGTGGCATGTCTGGTAGACCTAGACTCTCTAGCAAATACTTTAGTTTTGAGAGCCTTTGTAAATGGATCAACAACATTGTGCTCCGAAGTAATCTGTGTAACGATCACGTCTCCTCATTGCACAATATCCCGTATCAAATGATACTTGCACTCTATATGCTTTCCACGTTTGTGGCTTCTAAGCTCCTTGAAATTTGCCACAGCACTACTATTATCATAATAAAGTGTGATGGGCATTGACATGTTTGGAACAACTTCCAAGTCTGTCAAAAACTTCCTAAGCCATATAGCCTCTTTAGCTACTTCACAAGCAGCTACATACTCTGCCTCCATGGTAGAGTCAACAATACAACCTTGCTTTGTGCTTTGCCAAACTACAACCCCTCCGTTAAGATTAAACACTGATCCTAATGTGGATTTTGTAGAATTCTTATCAGTCTGAAAATCAGAGTCTGTGTATCATGTAAGGATCAAATCCTTAGCCCTATACATAAGTATGTAGTTTCTCGTTCTCCAAGATATTTGAGGATAATTTTAACTGCAGTCCAAAGATCAAATCCTAGATTGAACTGATATCTACTAACAATCCTAACTGCATAGCAAATGTCAGGCCTTGTATAAAACATGGCATGCATAAGGCTACCAACAGCCCATGCATAAAGAATCTGTCTCATTTTCTCAACCTCTTGAGGAATCTTAGGACACTATTCCTTAGACAATATAATTCCATGCCGAAAAGGCAATAAACCTCTCTTGGAATTATGCATTGAATACCTGACAAGCATCTTGTCAATATACGATGCCTGAGACAAGGCTAACGTTTTGTTCTTACGATCCCTGATGATCTGGATCCCTAGAACAAACTATGCCTCACCTAAACCTTTCATTTGGAATTGGGTAGCTAGCTATTTCTTTACATCTGTCAGTAAACCTACATCATTCCCAATGAGTAGGATGTCATCCACATACAACACTAAGAAAGCTATTGAATTGTTGATGGTTTTCTTGTAAACACAAAGTTCATCAAGATTTTGGTCAAAGCCATAAGACTTGATCGCAATATCAAATCTTATATTCCAAGATCGAGATGCTTGTTTCAATCCATAAATGGACAGATTAAGCTTGTAAACTATTTGCTCTTGACCTTGTTGAATGAATCCTTCTGGTTGTTTCATGTAAATGATCTCTTGAAAATTACCATTCAAAAAGGCAGTCTTGACATCTATTTGCCATATTTCATTATCATAATATGTGGCAATAGACAAGAGAATCCAGATAGACTTAATCATGGCAATAGGTGAGAAAGTTTTTTCGTAGTCCACTACCTCAACCTGGGTATAACCCTTTGCCACAAGTCTAGCCTTAAAGGTTTGCACCTTTCCATCTACACATCTTTTCCTCTTGTAGATCCATTTCCAACCTGTAGGTTCTACCCCATCAAGTTGATCTACAAGCTCCCAGACTAAATTGAAGTACATAGTGTAACACCCCTATCCTAGATATCTTCTTTACCTAGGAGTAAGTGTTAAAACTATTCTTCGTCCTGCTAACACTGTTATGTATATATATATATCAGATTCTGCTGGCATTAAACTTAGCTTATACAATAGTTATGCAGAGGTCTACTAACAGGATAACACTATGAGTAAGATTAATGAGGCTATGTGTAATATTTACAAGTATGCCTAATATATCTCAATATGTTACTTAAAATAAGTATAATATCTACATAGGGTTGGGGTTTATAAGTTCCCAAGTACAAAATCCTGATTAGGCCCAGATGAGTCTTGATGGTAGGCTAAGAAAATCGAACACACTCGCTACCTGGAAAAACTTCAAAGAAATGAGAATTTATGAGCTACAATGCTCAGTGAGTGACTATCTAAAATATAAACTCAATAAAGCATAACTACAATCACTAGTATAATCTGCTTAGTCATGCACTGTAAACTTGCAACTAACTATGATCACACAACTGAGTTTCTTTTCAATAATTCTTAGTTGAAGCGGAGCGAACTCAACGCGCCCAAAGTCAATAAACCTTAGCTGTGTGGAGTAATCTCAACGCACTAGCGTCAAATGCCTTATATTATGCACATATGATTGTCTGATCTCGGGCTGCCCGTATACCTTCTCATGTCCTTCGGTACTAGGGTCCCAGTGGATACTCAATCACCTTCTCTGTGTCCTTTGGTGAGAGCTTCATAGAAATACTAGGGCTGCCCACATGCCTTCTCAACATCTTTCAGCATTGGGTCTCATTTCAATCTTTCTAAGGTACTGACATGCACTTCATATTAATCACAAATTAAACATAAATCATGGAATCTCAGAGTTCTCAGATCATTCATCAAGCAGCTAGCTTAGTAAGACTTAGGAACATCAACTAATATTCTTTCAAGCTCTATCTTACATATAAGATATATTCTGGATTCATACATATGGGTACACCCCAAATCATGCTTCACAGATATTACTGAGCATATAGAAAATGGTAATTAAGTAAGCTTATCTCAAATCCTAATGTCACTCACAACTTATTCTTAGCTCTGAGCGGGTTATACACTTTCCCTAGCTTCTCTTGGCCTGTAAACACACCTTTTTCGTGTTAGACATTTCTAATATTCCTCTCTATATTCACTATATTTGCTTAAACATCTCAAACATGTGTTTCATCACTAGTCCCTTTCTTGTTTACAACTTTTCATAATGAGCGAGATCCATAAGTATTAGCGAGATTATTAGTGAAACCTACATACAACCATGCGGCACTAGCGAGACCAGGCTTAGCTAGACTAGCAAGATTACCTTAAGGAGCGACACCCAGAGAGACTTCAGCGAGAGTTGTGAGACGCAAAGACCTTTGCGTTACCAACGACACTTGTTTCGCTGCTCACTCCCCAGCTCTTTAGTGATAGCATTGTCTTAGCCACACTTGATGGCCACTGCTTTCGTCTTCCCCTTCTAACTCTTTCTTTAACCTGCTAAAAATCATATTCCAGCCAAATTCAGAACTTCCTCCCTTCTACAAACTTGTAAAGGAGTGAATTTTTCTAACTTACCTCAAAATTTCAGACCATAACTCTTCTTCGTTTAAGAATTATTCTCAAATGACTCCAGCTGCTCCGAATCATCTAACAGTTCAACTTTGATTACTTCCTCCTAGAATTTAACATGTTTTTGCTCAAATTCAGCTTAAACATCCTTCATGGAAGTTGCTAAGAATTGAGTTAACTTACTAATCTTAAAATTCTAGCCCCAGCTTCAACTTCTTCAGCTCACTCTTCTTCAAATACCGAACGATGTCTAGATTTCTCGACAACAATCAAACTTCGGGTTCCGGCTTCAATTTCACCATGAAAATGATCCGAATTCTACTTAAATTCAATATAAACACATTTTTCCACCTCTCCTTGTTGTTCGTCTGCGAAATGGAATCAATCTGAGCTCGAAAATCTGTCTAAAGTGTTTAATTATTCGGTGCACTTACTTATATATATAGACTACCAACTCACCAGCATTACCATCACCTTCCTACTTAGGTTGGCCAACGCAAGCCTTTCGCACATGGCTTCAGCAACGCACAGCCTCAACTTGCTGCACTACTAATTTCCCAGCACCCCATCATCGGATAGCCGACCAACACATGGTTCTCTCGGCCACTTTTCTATGCACCAACGCATACCAACCTTCAACACATAACCGCTTCTCAAATGCATAGCAGTATCACTTAGTGATTGATAACCACATCTTCATACTCTGCACCACAACCAAAAGCTTTCAATCAGTGCCTTGGATTTCTCCAATGCATAATACACTTCGATGCAAGGTAACTCATGACTTAAGCTCTCGGCGTCCACACTTACCATGCTTTAGCTTGCCCTTCCTTTCAACTAAGTATAGGGCTTACACATAGACTCCATTTCAAGATCCATAGCTTTAACCCATTCATCCTTGTTCACATAATTCATTGCCTGATTATAAGTCCATGGATCCTCAACTTCATCACCTGGAATGATGTCTTGAGTTTCAGTTAAACCCAAATATTGAGTAGGTGGGTTTACAACCCTCCCACTACAACGAGGCTCCCTTAACTCTTGAGGAAGATGTGTACAACTTGATGAAGCCCCATCAACAACTCTTGTTGATGTACTAGCTTCTTCAACAACTCTTGTTGAAGTTTCAGTAGTTTCATTGGAAAGTTCTTTTAACACTACTTTACTGCACAGTACATGCTCTCTTATGTGATATTTTTCTAAAAATATAGCATTTGTCGATAGTTCAGTTTTGGATACAAAAAAAAGACCACCTCTCGTTTCCTTTGGATAATCTACAAATAGGCATACTCTTGAATGAGATTCCAATTTCTAAGGATTTGTCTAAAGCACATATGCTAGATTGATTGATAAATGAGCATGCAGCGGAAGTTAATTTGATCAATTTTCACTTTAAGATGCTCAATTTAGAGGATTAAACATGCAATTAAGAAGAAAAACCAAAGTTTCAAGAACACTTACCCTTGAAGCTCCAAATTCTCCTTCAATTCTTGATGAATTTCAGCACCACTTAGTTGTAGACCACCACAAGAGTCTTTTCTACTCTTCTCTAGGCTTAGATTGGATGGGGGGATCCAAATTTGTGATGAATTTGAGAAAGAATGAAGGTTGGGAAGAAGATGAACAATTGATGGAATTTTTCAAAATTAACCCTTAATTTCACAAAATTCTTAACCATTTTTATGTCAAAATCATCTCTATTTATTAAAGAATAACATGCAATCCAGTTGCATCAAAATTTGACAACACAAAATGGTTAATTTGTTGGTTAATTGTGAAGAAGACAACTAAGCTCCTAGCTTAGTTAGTGGGAAAATCCAATCTTCAAAAATCGATTTTAAAATCAATTTTCAATGAATTTCCAAAATTGAATTAAAATTGATTTTTAGTTTTAAAAAAAATAATTAAATAAATATAATTTAATATTTAATTAATTAAATATTGTTTTAATATTAAATAATAAAATAATATTATTTTTCCCACTTGTTCCGATTTTTCTAAAAAACCGATATGAATCCCTGTTCATATGATTAATATTTAAATCATATTTAAATATTATAATTAACTTTATTTGTACATTTAATTCGTAATTAAACGTCGATATATCGTTTATAGATCTAACTTTCATTCCTTAAGCCAAGATTTGAACGGTTCAAACTTATTCACCACATTATCTAAGATTTTAGTCCATTTATGAGCTAGTAGAGGGACCTAATGGACCTACAGATCATGAGCTCCAACGATCCGAGATTAACCTGCCAATCTCTTTAACCTAGTTAACCAACATTCGTTAACTAACGGGACACTCCACTAAAGCCCGTAGCTATACTCTCCTCACTGTAGATATATATGTGTCCATTTGATATAACCTTCATCAATAAGTCAATCCTTCACAGGTCGTTCATAACTTCAGCTAGGTCAAATACCGATTTACCTCTGAGTTACATCTTTTCTCCTTAAGTACCACTGTCCCTCTAGTAAACAATTGATTTAGGATCTAATCACTAAATCCATTCCCTCTCAGGCCAGTGAGAGGATGGGGTCCCTTGTTCAAGTCCTGGGAACAACATTTAAGAGAACAGCCTCTCTACTATCCCTAAGTTGGATAGGAATGAATTTTGTCTTGCAAATTTTATGTCCCCAGCTATCTACCCAGTCTTATCCCTGAAATGGGAGGAAAGTTGAGCAGCGCTATTGAGCTTACTCTCACCTATGCAGATCAAGGAATAATTCTGAATAAACAGGAGTTCATAGATAGCTCAAGATTCAGATCAAGTTATCTAGGTCATCGATAAGTGAAATTAATAAGTGTTAATCGTAAACGATGTTAATACGTAACAATGATTATTTCAGGGTCAGTCTTACACAATCTGATTATGTAGAATACCCCTGCTCACATGTCTCTATATGAACAAATCAGGATCACTTCATTTATGACACCTTACAACATTTGTAACAATCATGCAGGCCGTATTCAGTAATGTCTCCAGGAAGAGGTACCCAACTTGATTCATGTACTATAGACTTATTTAGGCTACTTACTCGAACTTGATCTTGTTTATGTCTCCACATAAAGTCCAAGTACTCATGATAGTAGCCAAGGGTTCGTAGTTTAATTGGATTTAGAGTTAATAAATAACTAATTCACTTGAATAACTTCATATATACTAAAAATCACCTATTTACAAAAACTACGAGTTTTAGGACATACAACCCATCATGGACAACCCCAAATTCTGAAGTGTCGTAAATTACCTTTACGACCTCTCCATAATTCTGAAGGAGTTTCAAAAACACTTTTGGATGAAACATTGTTCGAAATGTATAATGCTGCATAACCCCAAAATGAGTCTGGTAATTGAGCATAACTTATCATAGATCGAACCATGTCTAACAAGGTTCTATTTCTCCTTTCTGGTATTATTAGGTGCTAAGAGTTGTGATGAAATTCCATGTTCTATCATATAGTTCTGAAAATTTAAATCCATATACTCTCCACCTCGATTTGATCGAAATGTTTTAATGGTCTTTCCTAACAAGTTTTCAATTTCAACCTTATACTCTTTGAATTCTTCAAAAGCTTCAGACTTGTGTTGCATTAGGTAAAGATATCCATATCTTGAATAATCATCTATGAAAGAGATGAAATATTCATACCCTCCTCTTGCCTTAACATTCATAAGACAACAAAGGTTTGAATGTACAAGTTCTAAGGGTTCTTTGGCTCTATAACTTTTTCCAATAAAAGGTCTTTTGGTTATTTTGCCTTCAAGACAAAATTCACATACAGGTAAAGAGTTTTCTTCTAACTCGCTTAGAAGTCCACTCTTAACCAATTTCTCAATCATATTGAGATTTATATGATCTAACCTTAGATGCCAAAAATAAGCATTTTCTTTAGGAGAAACTTTTTGTCTTTTATGTTGAGTTGTTGCAGTTCTGAACATTTCAGTATTAAGAAGCGATTTAGATGCTAACGGCCTTTAACACATATAAATTACTCTCTAAGTTTGCAGAACAAATAAGAATTCCATCTTTATAAATAAACGCTTTATTTACATTAAATGGATGAAATAAGATTGTTCTAACAAACACCATACAGAAATCAAGTTTCTTTTTAAATCAGGAACTACAAATACATTCTTTAATGAAAGAAAAGATTTCTAAAAGAGTAATTTAACGCCTCCCACTAGAACCGCTGAGATGACCTACCCTGCTCCAACCCGCAAGTTCATCTCGCCAATCCCAAGCTGCTGCCATGAACTAATCCCCTGAAAAGAAAAACAAACATGATTAGTGACTATAGTTTTAATATGAATGTAATTTATATTAATATTTGAACTCCTTCAAATATTTCATTCTCTCAAAAATTAATTTTGTATCATATCCAAAATTAAATTTATATTATAAAGTTCAATAATAAAAAAAAAACTTTATATTATAATGTACGATCATCAATTATATTATTTTCCTAAGTAAATTTGAACATATCAAATTTCATTCAAGACATAAATACCTCAACACTCTTTATAAGCTAGGAATGGGACCCAATGGGCCTACAAATCAGAAGCTCCAACAATATGAGATTAATCGGCTAAACTTATTAACCACATTGATCAATATTCGTTAATTGTAGATATACTCCACTAAAGACCCATAACTGCACTCTTCTCACTGCAAATTGTTTGTAACACCATTGAGGTTAAATTACCGCTTTACCCCTAGGTTACTTCCAAATCTTTAAGTATAAGTGCTTCTCTAATGAACAACCTATTTATGGTCCAACAATTAAAAAGAAAACCCGTCTCAAGCCAGTGAGAGAGTAGGGTTCTTTATTCAAGTCCCGGAGACCACCTAAGGGAACACTTATCTACTTACCGAATGAGTGAATTCTATCTTGTATAATTATGTTCCTAGCTCCCAACTCGGTCTTGTCCCCAAGATGGTAGGCATTTTGAGTCGGCAAACGCCCACTCTCACCCATACAAATCAAAGGACAATCCCTTGTGAACAAGAATTCATAATATACTCAAACTCTGACCCATACAAATCAAAGGACAATCCCTTGTGAACAATCAAAGGACAATCCCTTGTGAACAGGAATTCTGGTCAACAGAGTTACATCTAGTGATCACTATTTCATGGTCCGATCTTATGCAAACTCATTGCATAGGATACCCCACTCGCATGTCACATACACGAACGCGTTAGATCATTGCTCTCTGTATGTAACGCTTATTGAAATAACACATCAATAACTCTTTAATAATGATTTAATGACAATAACTCTTTAATAATTATTTAATGACAGTCAAATAAGTACATTCACATTTACAATTTATGAGTTTTAGGGCATAAAACACAATAGATAAAACATTGAGGTTGTTTAAACCTTCTAGTGTCATCCTTCTATCTATCTACACGAACTAGTGATCCAAGCCAGATAGGTGATAGGTTGTTTACACAGTGTCATCTCTATGTACGATTGTATTAAGGTCAGAGTCAAAGTTCTTAATTATCTCCCGTTTCATTTGTAGCTGCAAAAAAAAAGGGACTACCTTTTGCAGATATATGTGGAAGTTAAAAAGTCACTTCATCCGGATGCAAGTTACCAGAGCTTTATTCCTATTAAAAAAAAGTAATGAGGGACAAGCTAGTAAAATTTATATAAAAAAAGAGGTAAACAAGAGGAAAAACATATAAAAAAAAATGAAAGTAAAGAAAATAGTTTGATTTTTCAAATAAAAAAATAACGAAGGGATGGAAAATAAGAAAAACAAAAAAAAAAAGAAAAAAAAAAAAAAAAAAAAAATAAAAAAAAAAAAAAAAAAAAAAAAGAAAGAAAAAAAAATAGTTTAATTTTTAAAAAAAAAAAAAAAAGAAGGGATGGAAAAAAAGAAAAACAAAAAAAAAAGGAAAAAAAAAAAGAGATAGAAAAGGAAGTAAGAAAAAGAAGAAAAGTTATAAAATAAAATTAAAAAAAACAAGAGAAAAAATTTGAAAAAAAAAAAGTAAAGAAAAAGTTATAAAGAAAAGAAAAAGGGAAAGAAAAGAAGAAAAAAAAATCCCCAAGTCTCTTCCTTTTCAATGCGCCACCTTCCTCCATCTTCTCTTAAGTTTCTTTCTCTCTCCTAACTTCTCTCACTTTTCCCACAACAGAAATCTCCCACTTCTGTTCTCTCCCGTTTTCACTCATCTAATTGACACCGTTCACAAGGTATCAAGCACCAAGGTGAACGACGGTGACCTCCTACCATTGACGACCAGAGCCAAAACAGAGATCCGTAGGGCATTTTCTGGTAGGCCCCATGTCCCAGCGCGCAGGAAAAAAAACAAAACAAGAAAAAAAAAAAAAAAAAAAAAACTTGTCGCGGAAGGAAAAAAAAAAAAGAAGAAGAAGATAAAGAACAGAACTACGCTGCCGACTTGATTAAAAAAAAAGGAGAAAGAATGATAAAAAAAACTTAAAAAATGCAGAAGTAGAAAAAAAAGGAAGAAAATAAAACAAATTAGTGGAAAAAGAAATTGGAAATCAATATAGATGTGTAGACGAAAAGCAGAAGAAAGAAGAAGAGTGAAGGAAAAAAAAATATTAAAATACAAGTGAAAAAAAGAGATGGAAATCATGGATTTGAAGGGAATGGCCAAATCGAAATTCAGTCATCCGCATACCAGGAGATGTTGCCATTTATAAGTTTGATCTAAATCTTAATCAATTAAGATTTTCAAGAAAATCTTTTCAAATCTTCATATTTTAGATTTGAATCCTATCTTGTCTCATATTTAACTCCAAATATGTAAAGGTTAGGGATAAATTAGGTTTGGGATAAATTTGATTGGGTTGATTATCAAAATCCGTTCAAAATAAATTCAAGTTTTGATATATTCCAAATTTTGTCTCCAATTCAAATTAGGTTCTTACCTCTAAATCGAAATCAAATTGTGGATAAATGCACAAATTTATCTCAAATTAAAATTTGGCGACATTTCAAATTTTAACCCAAATTCAATTCATTCAAATTTATTCTTAAGTCAAGGTCAATTGTGGATAAAATCTAAAATTTTCCTTCAATTTAAAATTCAGCCATATTCCAAATTTGACACTTAGGTACAATCCAAATTTGATCCAAAACAAAATTGAGCGAAATTTGAACTTCATCTTTGAATTCTATTCCAAGTTCAAGACAAGTAACTTGGGTAGGAATTCGATTTCATTCCAAATTCAGTTTTGAATTAAGTAGCAGGAACTCTGCTAAGGTTCATAGGAGTTCATGCCAAGGGAAAAAAAAATCAAAACTTCAACTTAAATTCAGGTTTTGATAGGTTAGCAAAATCACAAAAAGTATAAAATTTTAATCTCGAAAAGGAGGCATTTGTTGAATGAGAAATTTTGGATCAATCACAAGTTGTCACGTAACTTCTCAAATTGATGACAATTACAAATTATCACATTTTGGACAAATTGAAAGTTGACGTGTCCCAAATTGAAATCCAAGGCATAAGTTGACAAATCCTAATGATGCCATGTGTTTTTGTTTTGACCAATATTGGATTAAATAAAATGATTTGGTCCAATTGATATTAATATTTGAGCTAAAGGACAATTGAGCCCAAAATAGCTTAATTTGGCCTAAAGGCCGATTAAGACCCAAGTCCAATTAGTTGAGCTTAACGACCAAATCCATGGACCAACCAAACCCAACCACACAAAGCCCACTTAAGAAGTCTATAAATAGAAGAGTTCTCTTTATTTAAGGGGGTTCAGAGAATGTAATTATCAATTAGAGAAAAATCCAAGGTTATTTTATGTAACTTAAACATGTATATGCACTACAACAAATTTGACATTCAATGACTCTTGTACAGTGCCAAAAATATAGGAGAAAGTGAAAAAAGAGTCATTAAATCCAAAATCATGCGTTTTTGGCGGGAAAAAACGGAGATTTTCGGATTTGTTGGAATTGATGACTGTTTTTTTGTGTCATTAATTAATGACTAAAAAAAACAGTCATTAAATGTAAGAAAATGAAAAATACGATTTTGGCGGGAAAAGACGTGAATTTTCAGATTTTTTTTTTACTATTTTGACTTTTTTTACTTTCCCTCCTCTCACTTTCCCTCTTTTTTTCTTTTTCATTTTACTTTTACTTGTAGTGGTAGCCCTAATTTATTTCCTCTCTTCTCTCCCCTTCACCAAACCCATGTTTGGCCTCTATGTTTCTTTTTCGGTGACCATCAGTTAGGAGCAACGACCATGAACAACGACGCCGAGAAGTAGCAACCATGAACAACGATGGCGCAAACGGACCAGATCCACGTTGAGGATGAGCTGTAGCACGACGACATCCCTCCCCCATGAGTTTTTTCTTCACCAACAACACTATATTCACGACTTGTTGCATGAGCAAGACATTGGCCACCCACATGCAACCATACCCACCCGATTTGGGCGATTTTGTTCATGAATCTTGTTGGTGGGTTCATTCGCAAGTATGTTATCTTTTAGTTTCAGCTATTGGATTTTTTTGGGATGTGACTTGATTTTGGTCTTTGTTGGTGAAATGTTGTTGAGATTGGTTGTTTGGCTTGGTGATTACTTTTAGATATGATTATTTTTGCATATTGATTGAAATTCTTTTGAACATCATGCCCTAAGTTTTTGTCTGTTACATTTGGTTTTCTTTTGTTGCCGCTACAAGTAATTTTAGATCTGTGCACTATTTTTCTTTTTGTTGTTTTGAAGAAGATTCCTAGGTTTTTGAAAGTGTGCTCGTTTGGCCAAATAAACAAGTTGCAAAGGCTAGTGGTAGTAAATGGAAGTCAATATCCAATGCGCTGTAAGTGAACTATTCTTTCTATTTGTCATTGTAAAATTTGGTTAACCAACTAATTTTCTAGTACAATTCTTGAGCCTATTTATGTTTATGTTGTTGTATCGTGACTCTTAAGTATATTGTGTGTTTTAAAGTTTTATTTTAAGCTTATTTGTATACTTTGTTATTATTGTTTAGAAGCGTTTGGATTTGTTTTAGTAGCACATCAAGTATAATTCTACCTTGGGCATTTATTTGTTTTATGTTAGTATGTTGCGTGTTTTACTTAATTAATTATAATATGCCACATGGATATCTTTATGAGTTTTATTTATTTATTTTTTTACTTCTAATTAAGTTTTTTATTGTAGATTTAGATTTCTAATTAAGTCTTAAACTCTTTGTTTGTAGTTATAGATTATTTCATAGTGTTTAAACTAAGTTTTAAGGCATTGGTCAAGGTAAGAACATCTCTTTTGAGTATGATGATTGTTTTGTACTATGTATTGTGAGTGTTATGTTTTTATAATTTCCTTGTTTATAGTTTACTTGTATTAGCATTGCCAAAATTTATTATTATATATGAAGGTTCATATTTATGTTTGTATGTAATGTGTCAAAATTGTTAGCCGTCTTATTCTTCAGGTAAGTGGCACTACTAAAGTTTTTTTGTACTATGTGTTTTAGTGTTGGATATATTATTATGTTTTAATGTGGCATAAATGGTGGGTTTGACTAAATTTATGGAATGCCAATTAAGTTTGGTTTTAGTTTTGTCCTAACATTTGGATTACCAATGATATTTGAAGGTTAGATTGGAGTTTTTGAAGAATTTTGACCTATTGTCCAGCGAAAGTAAAGTTGTTTCAGCCAATTTTTTTTGTAAGTATTTAAACTTTTGAAGCCCTTTTAGATTCAATATTCAATCTGGTTGTTGGAAATTTAGATTTGAAATATTGGGAATGCTATTAGGATATTAGTACAGTAGAGTGGTTATTAATAAAGGGAATTTGGGGATTTGGATTCTAGTTAGATTATTGTGAATTAGTCCCGTGTGTGTGATAGAGAAAGCCCTCGAGGAAGGCTATACAAGTGAGTATTTTCCTTGAAATATTACAATTACAATCATGCTACTATTTGTTTCTTGTTAAAAAATTTATAACTATGCCTCGACTACGATTACGACCTAAATAACATTCCTAACTTTTCTTAGTACTAGGTTTAAGGAGAATGAGTTCAAGCTATGATAGTAACCTATCTAGGATATGAACTCACTGAAAAGTACGCAAAGTTGGCGGAGCAAAATGAGAAGTTAATGAATCAACTTGTCAAATGGGAAGATAGATGGACCAACGTTCAAAAATTGTTGGGGCAAGGACATGGAGGCGATGGACCTTCAACTTCTTAGGTATTTATTTTTTTTTAAATTAAAGTTCAAAATTATGGTTGTGGCTATCCTGCAGTTACGATAGCCAGTTCATGCATTTAGTACCTTTTTTTATATGTTTAAGTTATAATGTGTTGTGGCTATCCTGCAGTTACGGTAGCCAATTCATGCATTTATGGAGTTGTTTTTGGAGTCAAAGTGTCATTTAGATACTTTTTAGCCATTCTTTGGTTGGTTTTGAGTTTAAAGGTCATAGTTGTGCATTTTGGAGTTGTTTTTTTAAGCAAAGTGTCATTTAGACACTTTTTAGCCATTCTTCGGTTGGTTTTGAGTTTAGAGGTCATAGTTGTGCATTTTGGAGTTGTTTTTGTAAGCAAACTGTCATTTAGACACTTTTTAGCCATTCTTTGGTTGGTATTGAGTTTAGAGGTCATAGTTGTGCATTTTGGAGTTGTTTTTGTAGTCAAAGTGTCATTTAGACACTTTTTAGCCATTCTTTGGTTGGTTTTGAGTTTAGAGGTCATAGTTGTGCATTTTGGAGTTGTTTTTGTAGTCAAAGTGTCATTTAGACACTTTTTAGCCATTCTTTGGTTGGTTTTGAGTTTAGAGGTCATAGTTGTGCATTTTGGAGTTGTTTTTGTAAGAAAACTGTCATTTAGACACTTTTTAGCCATTCTTCGGTTGCTTTTGAGTTTAGAGGTCATAGTTGTGCATTTTGGAGTTGTTTTTGTAAGAAAACTGTCATTTAGACACTTTTTAGCCATTCTTCGGTTGCTTTTGAGTTTAGAGGTCATAGTTGTGCATTTTGGAGTTGTTTTTGTAAGCAAAGTGTCATTTAGACACTTTTTAGCCATTCTTTGCTTGGTATTGAGTTTAGAGGTTATAGTTGTGCATTTTTAGACTTGTTTTTGGAATCAAAGTGTCATTTAGACACTTTTTAGCCATTCTTTGGTTGGTATTGAGTTTAGAGGTTATAATTGTGCATTTTTGGACTTGTTTTTGGAATCAAAGTGTCATTTAGACACTTTTTAGCCATTCGTTTTGAGTTTAGAAGTCGTAGTTGTGCATTTTGGACTTGTGTTTGGAGTCAAAGTGTCATTTACGTACTTTTTAATTGGTTTGATAATCAAAGTGCACATATGAACTATTTTGGTTGTTTGGGGAGTTAAATTGTTTCTTGAAAAACTTTTAGGTATTTTTTATGTTGGTTTGAGAGTATTTAAGTTATATATTTGTTTTGCTCGTATTGGATTAATGTGCTTGAGTTCTAAGGAGATATCTTTTTTTTTTTTTGTGATAAATATTTCTTGTATTATGTTTCACTTGTCCTTCCCTAAATGAAGAAGTTTTTCATTTGACCCTTATTCTTTCTAATAGACTAATGTATGAGTATTTCTACTTTTTAGTAGTTATACTCCTAAAAGGTTGGACAAGTTACAATAATTATATATTTGTTTTGCTCCTACTATACTATGTTTCACTTGTCCCCCCTGCCCCTAAACGAAGAAGTTTTTCAATTAACTCTTATTCTTTCTAGTAGACTAGTGTATAAGTTAAATTTGGAGGTTATTCATGTTATTAAGGTTAAAAAGTGAGATTATATTGTGATATAATATATATTTATGTGGCTATATTATGATCATATGCATAATTTTTTTTGAAAGTGTTCATCGAAGCTTACTTGTATTGAGTCAAATTCTAAAATGAATGTTTTTTTTTATAAGGTTCCTGGACGATGCCATGAAAGCAAGGAAACCCACCAACCAAGATATTTAAATAGGTGTTGTATATATATTTTTTGGTAGTATGCCAACACTTAGTTATAAGTACTGAATTTGTAAATGTTGTACCTAGAATTTGATTACTAGCTACTTTCATTGTATTAACAATTTGAACTACATTATTATATATGAAAGTTATTTTTTATGTTTGCATACATATTTTGTGTTAAAACTGAAGGAAACACAGGTGTAATAACGTGTATCGTGGTAATGGTTTCTATGATATCTGACAAAAGTCATGGGATGTATGTAATTAAATGACCTTAAAAAAATGTCATAGTTAATGTATTATTGACACTTTAAATGTGTCATTATTTGTTTTGCGATGACAGAAGTGAACAGTCAACGTAACTCTTTATTTGACAGAAAAAAGTCAACATTTTCATTTTTTAATGACTGTATAAAATTTGTCATATAAATCGTTTCCGTGACTTAGAATAAATGTCAATATATATTTATTGTTGACTGTGACTAAAAGTCATGAAACTGTCAATGATGACTGATTTCTCATGTGTCATCTATACACTTTAGATGATGGGCGATTAAATGACTAAAAAAAAGAGTCAACAAATGTGGTAATGACTGTTTTTTAGAGTCATAGAAGCCTATTTTTGTTGTAGTGATGGTTGACATATAGGTGGATCAGGTCCTAGTGGCACTACAGATATGACCCACTTTGTAATTGTTACAAAAGTTGTAAAGTGTTACAAACAATTTGATCCTAATCGTTCATGTAGAGACATGCAAGTAGAGGTATCCTATACAAAGAGTTTGTATAAGAATGGACTGCGAAATGATTAATCTCTCTTAATAACACCATCAACTGAAGAGATTAAGATTTCATAGGATGACCATAGGTAATTCGACCTCAATCCTGAGCAAGTTATGAAATCCTATCTATGAGGGCAGTCCTTTGATTTATATGAGCAAGAGTGGCTCGAGTTGCTGACTCAATTAGCCTACCAGTTTAGAGATTTGTCCAAGTAGAAAGTTGAGAATATACATACACAAGATGGAATTCACTTCTTCTCATCTTTATGATAAATAGATAAATTACTCCCTTAAGTACTGACTATGGGTCTTAAACAATGGAACCCCTCCCTCTCATTGGCTCAAGAGGGTTTTATTCATGGTAGAACCATAAACAAGTTGTTCATTAGAGGATTGAGGGACTTAAGAAGAGGTAACTACATGGGTAAAATGGTAATTTGACCCAACTGTAATTACGAGCAATTCGCGAAAGAGCGACTCCCTGTTGATTGGTTATATCCATGGACACAAAAATATATCTATAGTGTGAAGAGTGCAGCTATGGGTCTTTAGTGGAGTGACCTACAATTAATGAATGTTAATTAATTTAATTAAAGAGATTAATTAACTAATTTAGTATTATTGAAGCTTCTAATTTGTAGGTTCATTAGGTCCTCTACTAGCTTAGTAAGGGGTAAAACAAGGAATATTTAGTTTTAGAAAAATTTGAATTGTTCAGATTGGAGTTTCGAATTTACAGGTCCATTGATCTGTATAAACAACTTTTAAGTATGTTACAAACACACTTGTCAACCGCTCAAGTCAAACACTTCTTTTCTTCGAATTTCTTTTCATGTAGTTCATGCTTTTTATGTTTTAGTCCATCCTATTCAAAACCAACCGATCAATAGATTGTTGGTCGATCGGCATCATCAACATCTCCAACGCCAACCAAAATCAATTGAAATAAACCGAAATATCGATAGTCGACATCAATTTTAGCCCAAAACCGACATCTAGTAACTGATGATCATCCCGATCGGCTTGAATGAATACTTGAATTCCAATACCTTTGTGACAATTTGAACAATTTGGCTGATGATCTTGTGGTTGATTAAAATAGCTTGGATGGTGCAAATAATTGTGTTGTTTGTTCTACTGTGTGTTTACAAATGGAACTCCTTGTGACATTACACCACGCAATCTATTAGGCAAAGATGTCCTTATTTGAAAGATTATCATTGCAATTTGTTTATGTCCTTATTTCAAATAAGGACATCTTCGACTAATAGATCCTTCTTCGGTTCAACTACGCTATTTTTCAAGTTAAAGGGGGCATTTATCTTGATAAAAGGCATTCCTTTCCTAGTTTATGCATGAATCTTTAATATCATGGAAGTCTAAAAAGCAGACGATTGTGCCTCGATCATCTGTTGAAGCTGAGTATCGGGCCCTCACATCTGTCACCTGTAAACTATTATGGATTGTTCAATCAGTTGTTGATTTATATATTAAGATTTTATTTCACTCGGTTGTTTACTGTGGCAATCAAGCCACCATATCAATTGTCTCCAATCCAATATGTCACGAGCACACAAGACATTAGTGATAATTTTCTCAAGTTTCCGCGCACGCATGCACAAATGGGGCTATAGGGGAAAATAATTAATAATTTTCCAAAATAAGACATAGAAATTGAAGCGTCATTATAATCTATAATAACATACAAATAGGGTTTTATAGAGGGAAAATTTTTTCCTCTTTTTCTCATAGTAAATATCTATTTTTACAACGGGTTTAATTTCGTTTTCCCATGAAATTTTGAGATTTTGAGGAATTTCCAGATATTTTTCATTCTACTTTTTCCTATTTCGATGAAATTTCTATAAATCTTGAAATTTCGAGAAAATCTCAAGATTTTTGTTTTGAACTGTTAGCTTAGTTTAAGTTTTTCAGTTTCATGATTTTGATTACATACACATTTGTATAGTTTCACCTGCCATTGTCATTTTTGACAAAGGATAAGTTTTTCTAACATGCAATGTTTCCAATTTTAAGCTTTATTTTTAATTCCAAAATTTTTATTTCTAAAAAAAATAAAATTGAAAAAAATGATAATAACCTATATTTATTTTTATTTGCATTCAATTTTTTTTTCATTAAATTTTCACATCATTTCACCTAAAAATTGAATTAGTATGAGTTTTTTTTCCCTTTTACCATCCAAAACTTTTATTTTCACATCATTTCACCTCAAATTATTTCTAAAATTTATATTACTTTGTAACTATTTTTCTATTTCCTTTTTAAATTTTTGCTTTCCCATTGACATTTACACAACTATTTATAATATATATCTAAATTGTCTTACTTTATTAGAAATGATGATTAAATATGGTCGATTATAGCCCATTAACCCACAATCAAAATTTTATTAACTAATCATAATAATTCCATCAATTTTCATAAAATTTTCTGAAACTTCGATCGATATCGATACTTTCATCAATATTTCCATATAATTGGGACCTCGATATTTCCATCAACCTCAATATTTTGAACTTTAGTTAGGACAATAGAAGTCCAACTTTTGTGCAGAAAACAAATTTTGGGTGCAAGTAGTTACACATTGAATTGGTACAGCCGTTCATAGATGGATGCGATTCATGTATAAAAAATCACCTTCTTGAGTTTAGGCGTATCAATCTTTGGGACACGAATCTTACTTAGTTTGGGATTGTTGTAGATTTAGAAATAATTGCTGGGAGCTGTGTTTTTAGAAAAATCAACTGTAGTATGAAGCAAATTAGTGTTTGGTAAATAAAAGTTGGTTACAATGCTTGTATATAAATACAATATTATTCTGTTTTAGTAATAATTAAATAAACCTACCATTAACATTATTTTTTTAAATAATTTATAATCTCTAAATTGACTTACTATCATAATTTGTAACTTTTTTAATAATCTAGAGTATTTATAGTTTCTCTAGACTAATTGTTAAGTATTAAGGGGAAAACCTTGAATTTTCTTTTTAGAAATTTAATAGGTTATGATTTAAAAATTATAGAAAAATTATAGTTGTGTAATATGAAAAAGGATAGTCATGTGAGAAAGATAGTAGATATATAATATAGAAAAAAAATTTTAACGGTTGCAATCAGACCCTTTCATTAAATTAATTTTTATCTATAGACAGGATATTTGTGATTTCTATCTCTCTCTTCATCCTCTCTGTCTCCCCCGCCCTCCAATCCATGGCATGTTGAACCATTTCGCATTAGTGGCGAAGAATTTGGGTAAAATCCCAATCTCTGCCATACTCATAATTTAGTTATACACATTGCTGCTCAATTGGGCTTCGAATAGACCAATCACTGATTAGCAAGCTTCGATATTCCAGGAGGATTTTCAGTCAATTTTCGACGAGGATCTCCACCGCTTGGGAGAGGAATCCAGCCCCCCAATCGGATTGTTCTATTTCCACAGCGCCAGTGATGGCCAAGAGTGGGATTAAGTAAGACAAGTGAAAATTGAAGAGATGAACAGAGCAATGGGGATTTTTTTTTTTTTT
>QLSR01000180.1:987067-1181085 GCA_031780015.1 Citrullus colocynthis
GGTGGGGGGGGGGGTGGGGTGGGGGGGCGGTTGTTTCTATTTCTCCGGTGAGTTTGCTGACATTATCCCAAAAATTGAGGTTCCAAAACAAAGTATTGAGATATAGATTGCAATCCATTTTAACCCCTTTATCACCCAAACTCTCCCATCAATGAAGTTTGATTTTGGGAGTTGCAATTAAAGTCATTAAAATAAAGGGTAAGATCGACAAGAGAGCCAAAGCAACAGCGATATACTCGATAATAGTGAGGGTAATGTAGTTGAGGACTGCGAGTATGACGGAGGTGACGAGGAGGGCGCCGCGTCGAGGCCAGCCGGATTGGAGGGCGGGGGATAGAGAGGATGAAGAGGGAGGAGAGAGAAAGAAGAGAGAGGTAGAAATCTATACGGTTTACAAATAAATATTATTTTAATAAAAGGGTCTAATTACAACCATTAAGAAACTATAAAGGATAGGTGTGATTGTAACCAAAACATAGTGGTGATTTTTGCATGTTTCCTATAATATAAATTTTAATTTTGAAGTATAAAATTGAAAAATGTAAAATTTAATTTTACAAAAGTTTAAAAGCTAGTAGGATACTAACTTCAAAAATAGTTTGAAATGAATGTAAATTGTAAAAGTAATCTTATTAATCAAGAATTGTTTTACCAAACACAAAAAATGGTTAAAATTCTTTTAAAATCCCTTTTCACCCTCCTAAAATCTAACCCTAAGCCCACCCTAAATGTCCATCGAGAGATGTTAGGATAACAGAGGTATAATTTGTGATAATAAAACACCACTACTTGGATAGGCCACATCAAATGGATGCATTCAGCATGTACAAATGTGATCCAAGTATATAAATGACATGGAGGTTGTTCTTCAAAATTTATATACACGTGCATCACACATTATTTATAACTAACATTAATAAATAAATAAAGGAACGTGTTTTAAATAGAAAAACACAAATGAGAACAATTTTTACCGCTCGTTTGATCAGCTTATAGTTTTGTAGTTTTCTACTTTTAGAATCAAGTATGTATACCAACAAGATTTCTCATCACTCCCATACATATATTTGTTGAACAAAAACCAATGACAAGAAATTTTCACATGCAGAGACACAATGCATACTCCAACATGATCCTAAGGAAATTTAACCCTTCAAATCAATCACCAATTGAAAACTCTTGCAACATATTAGCAATCTAACGACCTCTTCACCAGGAGTGGACTCACTATCTAGACTGCATTTGAGAGTCCAAACAGGCTTACCGAAACCAAAATTAGACATTGAAAAGCTCGAGCAATAACTGAACTCAACTCAGCTATAAATTGGAGACCATCAAAATATGGGTATAGCACAAGCTGCTATGAGAGGAAATAATCATCCCATTTCAATGGGAAAAAGAGCATCCAGTCAAAACTACTTAACCTACCATAGGACTGGAAACCAAAAAAGGAAATAGAACTGTGGATAACCTATTATTTTGGCAAAGATTCAAGAACAACTATGCAGCTAAAGCAGAAAATGAGTAGAAGCATAAGAAAAAGAGAGCTTGGTGTGATAACAAGAATATATTAACAATACCTGAACCAACAACACACTCATTGCAGATTACATCATATCATATATCAACTGAATATGACAATAGAAGAAACAAAAGTAAGAATTCCCAATAAGTAGAGAGACTACCTATACAAATCACACAACCACTGGCTCACTCAAAAAACAAACCTGACAGAAGGTGGTTAGCCAACAAGTCAACTATTCTTTCTTTTTTAACTTTTTCTTTCTCCCCTTCTTTGCTGATCTCTAAACAGAGGGATGACTATCCTAAGTCAGATGCATTACCAATTACCTCCTCATGCAGCCTCATCTTTCCAAATTTTTCCTCTTTCTATATGGGCAACAATTCTAATGAACACAAGGTCATCGGCATGCGGGTTACACTACTATGATCAATCATGAGGAATAAAATAGAACAGAGTAAAAAAGATCAAAGACCATAAACTATGTGGAAACTCTTGGTTGCACAAATGCAGATTCGGCTTCTTGTTATTGTGTGCTGCGATTCAACCCACCTCGTCCAACATTTCTGGAAAATATGAAAGATGTCAGTCAACTTTTCAGGAGATACTAATGTACTGTAAGAAAACAGTCAAATCTAATAAAGAAAGCTTAAAGAAGTCACAAGTGCAAAATAAACTTCAGCACAGTACGGTATGGTTAACACAGATCAGCAAATGATAAATTTTCACAAGTCTTCGAAGAATGAAATTCTTGTTTCTTTTCTTTTGAGCAAATAATCACCACAGATGAAGAAAACTATATTGTCAGCGCAATCAAGTTAATCATGTTTTGAAATGCCTCGCTCAAGTGTGGTGGAGAGGCAGCATTACGTCCTATCTAGAATGCTACATTACTTCAATCTTTTGGAAACTCTCAGCTTCGTGGCAAGAGGGTTGCCCTCTCAATCCAATGGCATGTGCTCTGTCTTTCCTTTGTGTTGGGTGCATATATGCTACTTTGTTCGAGATATAATCTGATAGGAAAATGGGGAACAATCTCTCTACTTCAGTTGTGGTGAGCACCATTATTGATGCTCGTTCATGGTCCTAGCAATTAATTGTAAGTCACTTGTTGAGGGCTATTTGATAGGGACATGAGGGAACAAGTTCTATCTCACTACATGATTTGGTACATGATAACGGTCCTTGAAAATTCTTTTACATCACTTCTTGAGGGGTATTGGAAGGCTTCCCACCACCAAAGTACAGTTCTTTTGGCTACTTTTGGGAAGCCAAATCTCCAAAAACAGATCTACCAGGCTTGTAGCCCGAAGGAAATTCATCACTACTTAGTGAACTCAAAGAAAGGCAAACCTCCTAGTGAACTAGCAGAGTTGTGTTTAATGTCACACCCAAAGGAAGCTATTTTTATTGTCCCCTATTTTTTCAGGAAAAGGTTCTGGAAATTTTATCTCTGCTGTTTGGTAACCAACCTGGCAAAGACTCTCTAAATGAAATGGCAAGGGGGCCCCCATAGCGTTAAGAATGGCCAGGTCTTCTCGAAAAACAGCGATCACTATTTTATCAGAGATCTGGAAGTGAGATAGGAAGTTTTCAACAGGAAATCATGACAGGAGGTGCCCAAGATCTGGGAATGAGTTCATTCTGTCATTTCTTTTTGGTTTCTTCTATTACTGATATTCATTTTCATAATTTTGGCTTATGAAGATTTCAAACTCCAAAACAACATGGTTAGGAATCTGTTCCTCCTGTAATATCTTTTAGTTAATACAAGGGTCTGGGCATCATCATGGTTAGGATTCTGTTCCTCTTGTAATCTTTTTTAGTTAATACAAGGGTCGGCCTCAATAAGAGCATCATAATACATATGTGCCCATATACACAACATGTTAACAAAGAAACTGAACACGTGGAATTTTATGAAATTTTCCATTCCTTACCAATTCAATCCAAATATCTCGTGCATTGCCTATCAAATATTTGCTGCAAATTCCCAACATTTAAACCCAGTACATACAACATATTAATTTGAAAACACTGATTCAGTGGCAGAAATATAATGGTATTACATAAATTAGGGAGCATATCATAATCAGCTCTCTAAATTACATAGATTAGAAATCCCCCCCCCCCCAAAAAAAAAAATAAATAATAAAGAGAAAAAAGAAAAAAAATCAGATCAGAGATATGCAATCATGATACAATCATTGTGTACACAGTACTAGTACCCTGATGATAACAGCGTTGATTTGTTAATAGTTTGGTACATGCAGAAATCTGAATTAATACCTTCCAGGAAGCAGTTGTGCTGCACTAACGGGACCCTTCGTGCTACCACCAAATCGCTTTGCCCTGTTCTCCTGCTCTTTCTCCACACGCATAGCTGCTACCTCCTTCTCCATGGCAGCCACTTCCCTTCTCATCTTCTTTGCCTCAACCTCCATTGCTTTGGTCAGTGTCTCTACCTTCTTTGCTAACATCTGAAAAACATTGAGCACCAATACCAGAAAAGAAATTAACGACCTATGAGACTCGCCTATAAAGAATAAATTACATAAATCATAAATGTAAACAAGCTTGTCCAGAACATCAACCTCAATGGCGTCATCTTTGTCTTTAAGGCTTTGATCTTTCTCATGACCAGCTTTTCTCAAAGCTATAACCTCCTTTTGAAGTAAATCATACAACATGCCCGGAACACTGTCTTCACTCTCAAGCGTTGGAGACTCATTTCCTTTTTCATCAGGATTACTTTTCCAATCGTTATTTACTTCACTGTCCTTGGTTGCATCACAGGACTGATTGAATGAATAATTGGGTAGAAGTCCATTTAATGACACCTTTCCTCGGTCCAATAACCTCGTGCCTCCATCAAATGATTTTGATGTGCCTTTAGCATGTTTCAACACTGTGCTGCTGCTTGAGGACAAAGATCTAAACTGAGAACCTGGTGTCCTTTTGGATAGATATCCATTGGAAGTTGATTTTGAAATGTTGTCAACACCACCCAGAGATTGCCGACGAGAGGGGCCATTGCTTACACTTCTCCCTTCTGGAGTACTTCGATTGTTACCGCCAGAAGATCCTCTCAAACTCTCTTCAAGCACTCTAAGTCGCAGTTGATACTTCTCCTGCAAAACAGTAGCAGAGAGGCCTTTAGTTTCTCGCAATTTTTAATATTGTACACAATGACAACAATTGAGAAAATATGTTATTACTTTCAATTGTGCTTCAGACTTTGCAGTTCGCTCAGTTATAGCAAGTTTATCACGAAGTTGCTGCATTTCTCCCTGAAAATAGAAGTAATAGCACAACATGCAAGCAACAGATAAGCCCAGAGCACAATATTGGATGAAAAATAGTTATGGAACTAGATTAACCTGCAAGAATCTTCGTTCTTCAAGCCATTGTTTTACTGGCATAACCTTATCATTTGCATCTTTCCATTCATTTGCAACTACAACAGCCACTCTATTGGCTGTTACCTTTGCACGAGCCAACTCTCTATCAAGAGTTTTCCTTTCCTCCTGAAGAACACAGATATAAACCTCAACAATTTTGGTAACGTGCTCCAAGATTTAAATTAGTATACATCAATAAAAGACACTTCTGATTCAAATATTTTGGCACATTACATTCATCTCTTGAACTTTGCGCTGATAATCCCTCACAGCATTTGCTGCTGCACCACCAGCAAGAACAGCCTCCTCCAGCTCCCTCACAGTTTGCGTTAATTTTTCAACCTCTGCAACTTTCTGTCTGTGCATCTTATCCAAGATTTTATTTTCTTCCTAAAACAGATCAGTACACCTATAAATTTCTCCTCATTATAAAGCATAAAAAGGATGATATGAAATCTCTTGCATGCTCGGATGTTAAGCATCATGCATCAGAAACATTACCTGGCAAATCTCGATCTGTTTCATTAACTCCTGATTTTTATTCTGTAAATCATCCACCATAGAGGCCTTGGCCAGGGCACTTTGAACAGTCCTCTCAGCATCAATCAAAGCTGCTTCCTTTGATTTGGTAAGCCGATCCAATGCTTTATTGTCATCCTGAAGCTTAGCAATCTGGAAATCAACCAAGAAAACACATATAAACTCACAGTAATTTTCTTTTTGCTCGGTATGTGTATTAGTATTTATTGTAGCATATTTAATACATTACCTCCTGCCGTGCAAGCTTGAGCTCAGCTTCCAGAGGTGCAAGAATGGCTTCAATTGGAGGCATGTCATCATCCTTTTGAGCAGCATGTACCCTCCTAAGAGTGGCTTCAGCAGCAAATTGAGCTGCCATTGAAGCCTTCTTCTCATCATTGATTTTCTTTATTTCAAGATTCTGCAAGATATTACAAGATATATTAGCATGATATCAACTAAATGGTGGAAGGAAGGTAAAAAAGAAAAAAATTTAAAAAAACCTTCAGTGAATACCTTGCTTTCAAGAAGAGATTCTGTTAACTTCAACTTCTCCTCAGCCCTTGATAGTTCTTCAGTCAGCTATATATTAATTAGAAACCAAATCAATCATTTCCATATAATAAATTTCCAGAAGTTTTATACATAGTCAGGTAACAAATGCCACTCAGACATCATAAATGTTGCTTGAGGGGGAATACACGAAAAGGAAAGCCAGTAAAGCCTTACTGCATAAAGCCACGTAGGAAAGGTAAATTCAGAAGTGACAGAAAAACCTCACGAAAGAAAAAAAAACACTAAGAAACTTCCACTCTATAGCCAACTTTAAAATGCTGATAGAAGATGAGAATACAGAAAATTAAAGCAGTCTATTAGCATCAGCTTACAGGAAAACTGCAAGTTTCAAAAGTCCATACCACCTATAATAGTGAACATTTGAAATTTTGTCATTTCTGAAGAAGGATTAACAACTAAAATTCGGGACACATGGAACTCAAAACAATCATTGAAGACTCTAAGATGATTGAAATTACAAAAATAATTCCAAAAAGAAGTTAAAAGTAGACAAGGAATTAAAAATAGATATGTGAATAAACCCTAGACATACATCGAAAGAAAATAAAAGGTGAATAATTTCCACAATGACCCATGCAGCAAAACATTTTGTTTTCCAAAAAGGGGGGCTAATTCCAACAGAATGAAAACGAACATGACATAAAAGTTGTGCTAATTTCACCATTCCCCTCCCCAATATTATTAGTAAAAAGGAAAATAAGATTGAGCATGAATGTAAACGGCAAATCTTCATGCTGCCCTCAAATTAGCGAAATTCAAGGAGTCAAGGACCACAAGTTATTCAACAGGCCTGTTCCAAAGAATGATTAGAACTCGTAACAAGCATTGTCCAAATAAAGGGAAAACTTAGAAAATCAAACGTATCTTCCCAGACTGCTTGGTTTTAGAAATTTGGGATAGGGGTGTACTTCTTCCCCATTTAGACTTGATGGAGCTTACCGATCCACATTGCCAAGGAATCTGGCATATAAAAAAATGGGAACTACCCACCAATAATTACCAAGGGAATGCCCACAAAATAGAAATAAGAACAAGCAGGGGATTTTAATTGAGAACTCTAGATCTCAACTATACAAAGAGCAAACCCAACTACTTGTAGAAAAATGCTCCAACCTACACTCCGCAAACTCCGCAGACGGTTTTTTGGCGGTCTCCAGTTATAAAGGAGTGTTGAATTCACTATCAAATCCCATCCCACCTCAAAGAAGAAAATTCTTTTCAAGTAATTTCTTGAGTCCCTTAAACTAATCGACAAGAATCCGCAGAATTTACAGCATATTAAGAAGTCCCAGAACATTCAAATGATCAAACATTAACCTCTTCAACTGCCTTTTCTCTAAGCCGCTCGGACAACTTCAAAGCCTTGATCTTCGCCTGAGCTTCTCCTAGCTCTCTATCCTTATCTGCAAACAAAAGAAAAAACAAACATTGAATAAAAGGAGCAAAATCCGGCTCAAATCCCTCGAAAAAAACACCAGATCGAACCACATTTCACACCTCGCACTTCATTCTCGAGGCGATTAAGCTCCACCTTCACCGGATCCGAGCCGTGCAACAAGTTCAAGAAGTCGTCAGCGTCCATACTCGGCCTGACCGACGTCCGGCGCCGCGACGAGCTTTTCCCTTCTTTGAAAGATCCCGACATCGTCAAGGGGGTGGGATTCGGTGCTGTAACCGGCGTCGGCGTAGCCTGAGAATCCACCCCCCGTCCATTATTAACCTCCGGCAAAAACCCACCTCCATCACCAGAAATCTCCGCCATCATAACCTGATCTACCCGAATCTCTCCCCCACTACCTTCACATTCAAGTGCAAGTCCAACCCAGGATCCAGAAACTCTAGGGCTTCAAATCTCACAAAGTGTACATCACATTCAACACAAAATGAATATAAAAAAAAAAACAACACAAAACAAAAAAAATCTCTACAATACACACAAGAACAGAGGAATACAGAGAGAGAGAGAGAGAAAGAGAGTGAAAAAGAAGAATTGGGTTCGTTAAAGAGAGCTAAACAGTCTCGCTCCAAGCGGGGGTATAAATGAAATGCAGAGAGAGAAAGAGGGAAATGGGGGCTATGGTTTCTCTGGGTCAGTGTTTCTCTCTCTAGGAATTCGGGAGGGTGTGTCAGTATGTGCGAGGGAAGTCTGTTAGAGAGAGAAAGAGACAGATAGAAAGAGAGTGAGTGAGAGAGAGAGAGAGAGAAATTTTTATTTTTTATTATCTAAACAATATTTTTCATTTAATTAATTTTAAAAAACAGGTCTTGTTTGCAGGCGCTTTGCTGTTAAGCAGGCAGAGAGAAGAGGAGGGAAAAGAAAGATGAGTGCTTTTTATTATTATTTTTTTTCTCAAGGTTTAAAATGTCGATAAATGTGAGATTGATTTAATGGTAAAAGATATTTTCTAAAAGTTTTTACAAATGCTCTTTGCTATAAAATTAAATAAAAATAAAAAGCAATTATATGTATATACAATTGTATAAGAAGTAATAATAATAACAATGGTTTCAAAATGATAATAATAACGATGATTTTAAAAATAAAATAATAAGTTTATACAATTCAATATAAATTAATTTTACGTAAATCCATCAACTAACCTAATTCATAACATTTTTTTTATTTATTGGAATCAATTTGATACAAATAAGTTAACTCAGAATGTACCGATTGATTTGAAAAGATCGGTCTTTGAGTTAGAAATTTGAATCTTGATATTTATGAAAGTTCTTAATTTTGTTGATGCCTACACGATTACGATGATTTTGATTTTACTTAAGAAAATATTAATTCGCTATATATTTTATCTTTTAAAATGCTCCCTTAATTTTACTCCTAACATGTTTATTTTGATTTATAAATTAAAACTATTTATATAGTTCACAAAATTATTATATTGTTGGTTATTGAATAGATAAATGGTTTTGTTATATATATGTATGATCCAAAATTCGCTTAGGATTATTGTCATTTATGAGAACTTTTTAGCTCTAAAACTTAAGAATATTGTTTAGGAATTGGAGGTTTATTATTGAAAATATGTCAAATAAAGTATATCAAGGGAAGAACAAGTTAAGCACATGTTTCTACTATAATTTGTTACATAATAGTGGTTAGAGCAAAAAAAGAAAAATAGTCAAATTTTGATGATTTTAACGAGTCTTTCACAAATGATTCCTAAACATGTTCAAATTGCGCCCACAGAGTAACTAGAGAACAAACTTAGTAGAAACTCAAAAATGTCAAGTTGCACCTAGATTGTACCCACAAGAGACTTGAAGACAAAATTACAGATACTGTGGGATGTCCAATATTTTACTAAAGTTGCAATTGCAACTAGAGTAAATCGACAGGTAATTTGAAAATCATGGAATAGACCAATTTTTAAATCAAATCTCCTAAAACCATGATTGTATTAATGAAGTTTTGATCCTCACACATATTCAACAAAAATCCTAGTCTTAAAACGTCTATAAAAGGTAACTCAAACTCTAATTTTTACCAATCTTTGAAAGCGACAAAAAGTTTCATTGCTCTTGAGATTCAAGTAGCCATTGTAACTCTCCCTAACAAAGCCTTAAGTGCACCATTTGTATCAAAAGAGCAAGTGTAAAAGCTTGATTCATCTTGAAAAAAATTAAATCAAGTTAGATAAAAGAGCAAGCATAAAGAGAAATCATCTTTTTGTTTCTTGTAGTTCCCCTACCTCACTTGTAGTTTGTTTATGTATTTTCTTTTATATTTCTTTGAACACCTTTGTACTACTTTCAAGTCTTTCAATATGAGTTTATTGTCTTGTTCATCTAATTCTTCTATCTTCTTTTCTTGATAGGAGATAAGTTTATCTTTCAGCTTCAAAGATGTATGTCCTACTTGTGCTTAGGCAACCTTTGCTCAACACTTAGCATTGTTTACTTTTATTGCCATGAAGTAGGAAGTAAGCCCCACTTGTGTTTAAGCAACCTTTGTTCAACCCTTAGTATTGTTCAATTGCAATTTTGACTCAAATTTAAAGATGGTGGACCAGATTTAATACCTATTCAATCTTCGATAAAGTATTTTTAGCAGTCTAAGTCATTAAATCTATATGTCTATGGTTAATGAACTTAGGTGAATAAAAGCACGATCTAAAGTCTTAAAGGTTTTGCCCTATATGTCTATGTTCAATAACAAATGCTTATGTCTAAGCTCTTTTTCTAGAGTGTTTTATTGAAAACCAAGTTTTATCTAACTCTTTCAGGATGAAACTCAACTTCGATATATTAATCTAGGCGATCAATTTAGACTAATAATGAAAATAAACTCAATAAAAACTAACCATGCCATGAGAATGTGCAAAGTTACTTTTTATGCATGAAAGACTTATTCTCCTCCCTTAAGTATTTACATATTTGAATCTCAAAAAAGAGTTTAGCTCATTATAAAATAAAGTTAAATTAAAATAAAGTTAAATAAGAAATAAAGAGACCAACATATTAAAAGTAAAAGAAAAAAAAGATGGAAATAATAATGAAAAGCTTGTATTAATTAACAGAAATAAAAGTACAAACTAGAAATCAAAGAAAACTTATAAAATATGTAAAACGTAAAGATAGAGGGAGAGAAATACAAAATAAATAAACCAAAATAGTGCTCGAATGTAAATGCAAAAGAGCAAAAAAAAAATTGAATTAAAATCTAGTGTAAACCAAAAAGTGAACTACAACATTTCCTCAATCAACCCAACTCAACCTTTGTCAAGGAGAGTTGGGTTTTTACCACTCTAATCTGTCGAAAATGGTGGATTGAATAAGATTACATCAAGAACTTTTGGTAAGAAGTGCAAAAAAATAAAACAAGAAAAGCTATAGTGTGGGTGGGGAACAAGTGTATTGGTGGTTGCTTGAACCCTTGACTTCATGCCCTATTTATAGCCTCCAAGCTAAAGTTTCTTCAAGATATTTCTTAAGCTTAACATAGTTGAGAATTCGGATTGAAATCTACCTGGGATTCCTTTCCAAAACTACCAAAATCTGATATTTTTTCCTTTTTAGAAAATCTACACACTTGTTCCAGACTGCAATTGCACCATTCTTGGAATTTCGCCAATATCCTTCAAAAAAACACAAAAATTATAAGGAAAAACTTCAAAAACAAGGATTAAGAATATTTGACATGCTCACACAAACTATTTCCAATTTCACATGATTCTTTCATAATTTAAGCCAAGAATATACCAAATCAATTCGTAACTTAGATTCTTAAAGCTAAGTGTCATAAATGAAACTTATGAGATGGTAAGATATTGTGCCCAAGATGCACTAGTCTTGCGAGCGAATTATGGCATTGCAAAAAATATTTATACAAATCTCGAATCTTCACTAAGATTAGATCATAAACCTCCATCATTCTCTGCCAAACTTATATGTAAAGATCTCCATGTTGATTCGGAGGAACCCCTAACTTTAGAAGGTTTATTAAAAGCAACAAAGACACCCTCAACTGATCAAGCTTCACTTAGAGAAACTCTAAAAAATTACCCACTCTCTCATCCGTTAATTTGTTTGAGAACCTCAGGAAATTTTTGCTGCTAGATCCTCTCTATTACTTTACACGTCCCTTATTCAAACAATTGATCTGAAAGAACAAGTATAGGGCTTTATTCATCTTAAAATATATTGAATCCAGTAGATTAAGGAGCAAGTCTTAGAGAGTTGTTGCTTTTGTTCTTATTATTTTCATTGTATTTTCTCTTACTGCTTTAGCTTTATCATCTTTGAAGCAACCTTGCTTTCCTTCAAGTTTACATTGATATGAGGTCTATTATCTTTTCATTGTGTTTTTTTCCATTATGCTCCACTTTTTTTTTTTTTTTTTTTTTTTTTTTTCTTTTTTTTATCCTCTTTTTTTTTTTTTTATTTTTTATTTTTTTTTTTTTTTTTTTTTGTTTTTGTTTATTTTTTAGTTTTTTTTTTTTTTTTTTTTTTTTTCTTTTTTTTATCCTCTTTTTTTTTTTTTTATTTTTTATTTTTTTTTTTTTTTTTTTTTGTTTTTGTTTATTTTTTAGTTTTTTTTTTTTTTTTTTTTTTTTTCTTTTTTTTATCCTCTTTTTTTTTTTTTTATTTTTTATTTTTTTTTTTTTTTTTTTTTGTTTTTGTTTATTTTTTAGTTTTTTTTTTTTTTTTTTTTTTTTTCTTTTTTTTATCCTCTTTTTTTTTTTTTTATTTTTTATTTTTTTTTTTTTTTTTTTTTGTTTTTGTTTATTTTTTAGTTTTTTTTTTTTTTTTTTTTTTTTTCTTTTTTTTTTTTTTTTTTTTTTTATACTTTTATCAGCACTTGGTTTTCATTTGGTTTTATTGATTTTATTGCTTATTATTTAACTAACTTGACCATTAAGGTTAGCTTTGTTGGGACTGGTGTGTCCTAAATCTCTTAAGTCTTGTAATTTTATAAATTGTATATACATTTTATTTATTGAATAAAATAAAAAGTTATTTTATCTATGCATTAACTCAATCCAATAAACTACGATTCCATAGTTATTTTATGTAAACGTAAACATGTATGTGGTTGACATACAAGGTTGGTTCATGTTTAAATAAGAACTAAAAAGGTCTGTAGTATAGAAATATCTTATTCTAGTAACACTACAGATACGACCCACTTTGTAATTGTTACAATGAGTTGTAAAGTCTTACAAACAATTTGATCCTAATAGTTCATGTGGAGACATGTGAGTGGAGGTATCCTATGCAAAGAGTTTGTATAAGACCGGACCGCAAAATGTTTAATTTCTCTTTGTAACCCTGTTAATTGTAAAAATTAACAATTCATAGGATGATTCTACATAACTTGACATGAATCCTGAGTGAGTTATGAACTCCTGTCTATGAGGCAATCATTTGATCTGTATGGGTGAGAGTGGCCAAATTGCCAACTCAATAAGCCTTACCATTTTGGGGATTTGTCTGATTAGGGAACTGGGAACATATCTTCACAAGATGAAATTCACTTCTTCCCGTACTTAGGGTAAGTAGATAAATTACTCCATTACAAGCTGATTTTGGGTCTTGAACAATGAGGTCTCACCCTCTCATTGGCCCAAGAGGGGTTAGTTTATAGTTCGACTATAAACTGTTTGTTCATTAGAGAGATCAGTGGTACTTAAGAAGTTAGATATAACTACAGGGGTAAAACGGTAATTTGACCCAGCTGTAATTATGAGTAATTTGTGAAGGGTCGACTTACTGTTGTAGTAAATTCCGTGGACACAAAAATATATCTATAGTGCAGAGAGTGCAACTGTAAATCTTTAGTGGAATGACCTAAAATTAATGAATATTGATTAATCTAATTAAACAGTTTAATTGATTAATCTCATATCATTGGAGCTTCTAACTATTGGTTCATAAGGTCTCCTTGATAGCTAATAAATGATTAGTATTAGAATCAAACATTTTGATTTAATTTGAAATGTTTAAATTAATAAGGGAATTAATTGTATGTGATACAATTAATATAATGCATATAGATACATTATAATATAAAATTTATTTTGAATGAGACTCAAAATTTATACTTATATTATAAGAGAGAAGAATATTTAAAGGAGATTTAAATTTTAATTATATGAATGAGATTCATATAAAAACTATGGGTTAAAATTAATATAAATGAGATTCATATTAAAAATATAAGTTATATGAGAGAAGATTATTTGAATATGATTCAAATTTAAATTAAATATGAGATAATTAATTAATTAATTGGTAATTAATTAATTTTTATTTATTTAATTATATTTATTAAATATTATTTAATATGAAATAATTAAATTAATTAATAATATTATCATTTGAGAAATAACTTCCTCAAATGTGGAAGTTATTCTCTACTCTCTCACACTTTACGTAAAAAAAAAAAAAAAAAGAGAGAGAGGGAGTTACAGTGTGAAATTTACAGAAAAGTTATGCGAGTTTTTTCTTCCCTCTACAATTCTCTCTTATTTCTCTCAAATTTTTCCCTTGCCAAAATACAAGGAGAGCCCATGAAACTCCTTTTTGATTCTACCTAAAGAATAGCAAGGTAGCTATCGTGGTGGTGTTTGATTCTACCAAGAGAATAACAAAGTAGCCATTGTGGTGGTGTTCACAAGAGAAGAAGAGTTATGTTTTTCATTGGAGAATTCTCACCGGTTCGTGACTTGGAGAAGAAGGTTCCCACATCGAAGGAGGTCTTCAAAGGTAGGAAATCTTCTTTTGTTGTTTATCCTGTATTTTGTTCTTTGTATTTTATTTTTCCCAAATCAAATCAAGTTAATGGCAAAAGATGATCATTCGCTTCTGTTGGGAATTTGATTCCTTCAAGCATACCATGTTGAATCTAATAATTGAAAAAGTTAGATAATTATAGTTATCATAAAAGAATATAAGAGGAAAGCCTAGACATAAAATTTTGTTTAACCCTAAACATAGGATAGGGTGAAGCCTATAGGATAAATGCTTATTTACTTAAGTATTAAATTAACCGAAGAAATATGTGTTTAATTCCTTAGGCTCCTAAATATTTCTCAAAAAGAGCTAAATAGGTATTGAATCGGATTGATGTTGCTAAGTGTCGATTACGGTAGATTATAGTTGTGATTTGGTCACAACTTAATTCCTTTAACTTGAGAAAGAAAGATGCATACACATATGGGGCACATGCCAGATTGTGTCTAGGTTTAGTTTAGAAAAGTAGGTTGTGGGCGTAGAGTGCGCATATTTCCCTCCTGGAGGTTGAAATGGTTTAAATCTCTCTTTCCTCTCATTATATTTTTACCACATTTCTCTTTTGCTACTTTCTTTGTTACCAACAAACTTTACTGTTCTTTTATACTTTTTAAATTACACACCAGATCAAATCAATTTATCTTGGCTATTCTTTGGCCACAAACGACTTTGAAAAGATCTTTAGCTGCTTAATTGAATTATTATACTCTATTTCCTTGGATTCGCTACTTGGATTTTGTCCATTTTATAATACTTTTTTCCAGGGATTATTTGTTCCAACACCCATCAATGGGCAACAAGCAAAGTTTTCATAAATGTAATATATAATATACAATCTAGACATAATGTGAAACCAATAGGATCATTAGAGTTGTATGCACATTTATCTAAATTTTATTGAGTCATAGACATACGAATATAATTTGTTAGGCCCCTAATGGTACATGAAAAAAAAAAAAGTTAATTAGGTGTTAAACTCGGTTCATGGCGTTAAGTGTCGATTAGGTAGGAAGCAAGTGCAATTTGATTGGGGCTACTTGATCCCTTCCATACTGAACGGGTAGGTCATATGTGCATATAGGCAACATGTTAAGTTGTGTCTAGTCCTAGTTAAGTAGGTAGATCGTAGATGCAAGATGAATGCGATCTTTCTTTTAACTTAGTTTTTCTCTCATTCATTTTTTATTGCACCATTCCCTGTCATTTTCTTTTTTTAGTTCATACGGTATTGTTTTACTTTTTGTTTTCTTTTATCCCAAAGGAACAACCCAAACTTTGAGAAAGTCTTTACTTGTTAATTTAAATCTTTGTAAATTTTATTCCTTTGCAATTTGTCACTTGGAATACTTTCATTTTATATTAATTATTTGATTATGTTCATTTGCACGTTGAGACTTTTGTTTTATCGACTTCACTTTTAAATTTTAAGAACCAAAATGATTACTGTTAAAAAATTAAAAAATAATGTGCATGAGTGACTGGTGAAGATTCAAACCTCCTTTTTAGCCGAGATTTAAAGTGTTAAACTAATTGAATCATGTTTAGATTGACAATAAAACACATTTCATTTTTAACCCTAAACTTTCATGTTTGTTACATTTTTTTGCTCCTTAAAATTTGTCTATTATAATTTCTAAATTAAAAAAAAAAAGAAGAATCATTGTTAAATTATAGTCTGATTAAACTATAATTAAAATTTCATTAACTAATTATAATAATTTTCATTAGTTTTCATAAAATTTCTTGAAATTTTTATTGATAACAATATCTTCATAAAATCAAAATTTCGATATTTCCATTTACGTCTATACTTCAAAGTATTAGAATGAGTAATAAAATTAAATTGAGAGGCGGGGCATTTGTGTTTAGTAATTTGAATGGCTAGGTGGGTGTGTTAAGATGCTGCGGATGCGGAGGAGATGCAATGCCGATGCCAGCTGGACCAATGAACCGCGTGGGATCTTTCACTTCACGTTCCTTCCACTTGGCCGTCCTTACCGATTTTCTAATCAATTCTCTACTAATTAAGACTTCATAAACGTGGTAATTTTACTCTTTAATTCTAACTATTTTTCTTTTAAAGTATGTGAAAAGTGCCAAACCTCTGATTTGAGATGGAAAACATCAGTTTTACTAAATTGAGGATTAATTGAAAATATATATACTAAAATTATACTTTTACTTTGAGAGTAAAATTAAATAAATTTTTAGTACATAGACATATTTTAACCAATGTATATCTAGTTTGCAATTGATGTGACTTTAGATGAAATTGACATTATATATATTTTTTAATTGTAAATTGTGAGTTTTGGGAGAGTTATTTAATGCTTGATCTCCATGTATTAAATGAACTAACTTTTGTGTGATGTTTAAATTATTTTGAAATTAGTAATTTTCATATATTTTCAATTTTTGTTCTTGACAAGATTGAAAATATAGGTGGCGACGAAAATGTTAATTTTTATTAATGAGCCAAAAACTTAAAGGTTGGCTCAAGCATAACCCAAACTTGTTCCAAGTTTAGACTAACTCAATCTATTTATTTATTAAATTGCATATAGATCATTATTTAGAAGATTGAGTTATCCCATGGGACTGAGCCATATTTGGTTCAATTCATCTGGTCTAATAAACTTATCATTGGGCCAACAAAAATTAGTTATATATATAAATAGTTATTATTAGGATTGACAAAACAAATAACAAATTTTAAAGTTTGTTTTGAAAAAAATAGTAAAACGTTTCATAGTCTTAGAAAGCGCAAAACGATTTTTTTTTCTTTTAATACTACTTAGCAAATACTCAAACTACTCATACAACTCAAATAAACAAAAACCTCCATAGAGACCTAACCAATACAAATATTCAAGTCCACAAATACACTGTATTGAAGTATTTTAGACAAACTAAAAAGCAGCTAAAATCCCACCAAAACTCCAAGGCAACCAAAAGTTTAACAAAAATTCACAAAATAGCCCTCGATGCTCATTAAAACACTATTGGTCGATTCCTCCAACGACCAAATGGTGGCAATAGCGCCGGTATAGCACACGATCGATGACTTCTTTAGCGGGTGAAGCTTTGCAGAGAAGAGATCTGAGGAGGGAGAACAAGAAGGAGAGAGTGAATAAGAGAGACCGAGAAAGTGGGAGCTAAGGATTGCGATAGTAAGGAAGAAAAGAGGGATTTAGGTTTTTTTTAACTTTTATTTAGATTATTTTATGAGAAATTATTTTAAATAGTAAAAATGTTGAAAATATTAATAGATAATAGTAAAGTATCACAATTTATATGCGATAGACCTCAATAAACTACTATTTGTGTCAATAACACATATAAATAAAATTTTGCTGTATTTATAAATATTTTAGTTTATTTTCTTATATTTAAAAATAACCCTTATTTATTTTATTTAATATTATTATTATTATTATTATTAATAAGTAATTGCAAAGAGGAAGATTTGATAATCTCACGCCCCCTAAGCTAATGATATTTTATTAAGAAATTATTATTTAGATTACTGAATAATATATACACTTTATATTTTGCTATTTTTTAAACTGAAAAGATCTTATCTAAAGCCACTGTTGATATAAAAATGCGGTCTAAATTTTGCTATAGACGCAAAGTTAAAAAACTAAAGCCATAGTTACAAACACACAAATATATATTTTGCTACCCAGTGTAGTTTTTCAGTCTATTTATGTTACTAAATATTGAAGAATTTTATCACTTAAAATTCAAAACTATTTCCGTATCCATTTAAATTCTAAATTTTCATAGGATTATTTTCACTTGATTCTATTTCGGATCAAAATCACCTAAATAAATTTTCTTATTCTAAATTAGTGAAAAATAGAGAAAAATGAGATGATTAAAAACTAATCATATTAATGAAGATTCACTATTATTCATTTAATTTAAATATTTATCTATAATATATTGTGTTGATTTATGTATTTGTAGAAGTCTTACAAACATGGGGAAACTATATATTAACCATTTAAAAACAAAATCATAATAACAAGTCTAAATTCATTTAATTAAGTTGTTAAAATTTAGGGTTTAAAGTTTAAATCGATAAACTCATAGCTACTTTTTTTCTTTTGGTCATTCTTTTAAATTAACTATTTCACTTCAATTTCCTCCTCATTTAAATAATTTGTTATTATAAATATTAGAAAATAGATGTCCAAATTGCTTAGTATACTAAAAGGACCAATGTCATTCTTTCGTCAAGTCAAATGTTAATTTTCAATTACTCATGTATCTAATGCCAAAGCACCTTTAGTGTCCATAAAATGCGACATTCTAATTGCCTATTGCCTATAAATAGTCGTTTATTATGGATATTGTATATGAGCATATTTTGGTGAGAAAAATCAAAGTGGAAAACTTCATAATTCTATATTTTCCAACTTTTGTTATTTTGATATTTTATTATATTATATTATATTTATTATTATATTTTCTCGATATTCATTCTCCCGTGATGTCTCATTTTGCTCCTCAATTTTACAACACGCTATCAACATGAACTCCTATCATTTCTCCTGCTAAAGGTAGGTCCCAAAGGTATGCTAGTTTTCCCCTCTTCACTATAATTAATAAATTAAATGTTATTTTGCATATATTAAATTTCTAATATAAATACAATATTTTGTGATAGTATTACCATGACAAATTTTACAAAATTAGAATTTGTAGCATTTGAATTTAATGGTAATAATGATTTGTCATGAATGCTTTATGCCAAAATACACTTGGATGCCATAAAGATGTGATCATCGGAAAACAATTATTTTTCCTAGAACTTGTTATGAATAAATGCACGCTCCAAGATTTTAAATTAGTAAGTAATCACACCTCCGCATTATGTAAAATTAGCTCAAAATTGTAATTATGCATAGAGAAAGTTATTGATACAAATATGTTAAAAGAAGATATTTTCTACAATTTATGTCTTGAATATATTCTTGAAGTAGCAATATCGAGATAAATATTTTAAAAAGTATTTTAAACTTATTTTATATCTTCTTGAGGCTAAACGAAATAACGAGTTATTGATTAAAAAAGATCATGAATCTTAGCCAACTAAAGCAACAACATTCCCTGAAGTGAATGTTGTGAATTTTAATTATCGTGGATGGAAAATCATGAATCTCGACTAACTAGAACAACACCATTTCCTGAAGTGAATGTTGTGAATTTTAAATAATCGTGGTTGTAGTTGAGGTCATGACCACGGTAGAGGAAGAAATAAGTATTCTTTTTGTGGTGGTCGTTATAATCATCCAAATTTTCAAGAAAACCACACATAATATGCTAATTAAAGGAAAGTTCCACATTTTAGATGTGATACAAAAAGAGACACATGTCTTCTACATGTTGTATACATTTAATTTCTTTTAGAAACTATAATATCTCAATAAATAAAAATTGAACAATATGCGTGGAAGCAAACTTTGCAAATCTTTTGAACAGATGGATTAATCTTGAAAATATGAAATATTTAGAGTTGTTATTTTTGTAAAGAAACATGAATATTTCTCTATTATTTGATAGCTCTGGGATGAATAACAAAGATGTCTGTTTGACAAATAGTGCAACAATGCACACTATACTTAAAAGCATAAAATATTTCTCAAAACTAACAGTGATGGAAGAAAAAAGTCAATACAATCTCAAGTCTCACAAACTTGAATGAAGGCTTTGGAAAAGCAAATATATGTTTGCCTAAAGAAACAAAATTTACAATTAATAATATTTTGTTCTTTAGTAAGTCAAAGAGAAACTTACTGAGTTTTAAATATATGCTCTAATGATTAGCATATAGAGACTAATAGAGAGAACAATGTAGAGTATCTCTATATTATTAAATATTCTCACATGAAAAACATATATTAGAAAAATTATCTGCTTTTCTTTTGGATTACATTATATTTATGTACAAGTAATTGAAACATATACGACAATGAACTTGAAGTTTATGAATCCATATATATTTACAATTTGGCATGACCGATTGGGTCATCTAGAGTATATAATGATGAGAAGAATTATTGAGAATTCACATGGACATCCATTGAAGAGCCAGAAGATTCTTCATTCTATTGAATTATTATGTAATGCTTGCTCTCAAGGCAAATTAATAATTAGACCATCACCAGCTAAATTAGAAATTGAATTACCTGCATTTTTTGAACGAATTTAGGGTGATATATGTGGACCTATTAATCCACTAAATGGATCATTTAGAAATTTTATGGTATTAACAAATGCATCTGGTAAATGGTCACACGTGTGCCTATTATCAAGTTGAAATTTTGCATTTGCAAGATTACTTGCTCAGATAATTAAGTTAAAAGCATAATTTCCTGATTATACAATTAAGATTATTCATTTTGATAATGCTGCTAAATTTACATCCAAAGCTTTTGATAATTATTGTATGTCAATTGGATAAGTGTTGAACATCCTGACTCAAGTTCATACACAAAATGATTTAGCAGAATCATTTATAAAATGTTTGCAATTAATTGCTAGATCATTGCTTATGAAAGCTAAGCTTCCTACATTTGTGTGAGGTCATGCTATTTTGCATGTGGTCTCATTTGTATGCATTAGGCCAGTAGCTTATCAAAAGTACTCGTAATTACAATTAGCTTATGGCTGTAAGCCAATATTTCCCATCTGAGAATTTTTAGATGTTCAGTATATGTTCCAATTGCTCCACCACAATGTACTAAGATGGATCCTCAAAGGAGGTTAATAATATATGTTGGATTTGATTCCCCATCAATTATTAAATATCTTGAACCCCTGACGGGTGATGTATTTATTGCATGATTTGCTGATTGTCATTTTAATGAGACAAATTTTCCAACATTAAAGGGAGGAATTACGAAGTTGGAAAAAAAAAATTACATGGATTGCATTGTCATTGTCTCACTTAGATCCCTGTACAGATCAATATGAACATGAAGTTCAGAAAATAATTTATTTGCAAATTATAGCAAATCAGTTACCATATGCATTTATGGATGCTAGGAAAGTGACTGGGGCATATATACCAGCTGCAAATGCTCTATTAAATGCAGCAAGTTGTCACTAATGAGTTTGAGACACGATAGAAGCGTGATAGGTCATTTGGTTCCAAGATAAAAATCCTCGAAAAAGAAGTAGCCAATAATCAAAATGACTCATTAAGAATATGAGTGTTCCAGAAGAAATCATAAATATAAGTACTCATAAGGATATTTGAATTAAATGAGGATAATAATGAGATCTCGATAAATTATGTCATGACATGAAAAGATGGAACCATATAAGTTGACAATATTTTTGCATACAAGTTACTTACGATATTATTTATAAAAGTGAATATGACAAAATCGACATAGAAAAGATTGACTTATGTAGAAAAAAAAAATAATCCAATAGAAATAAACTCATTTTTTTTCAAATTGTGAGGACTAGTAGTTCCAAACATTAGAGAATGTCGAACATATAGGATACAAGTTGACTATTTGTAAGAAAAACAAATAGAGTGAAGTCACAAGATATAAAGCGAGACAGATTCCACAATAATTCTCACAATAGAATAGTATTGATTATGAGAAAATATATTCTCTAATGGTCAATATACAATACCATGAGATATCAAATTTATTTGATTGTATATTAAAAGTTTAATATAAATTTTATGGATGCAGTCATACCACATTTATATGAATCTCTTAATAATGATATGTATTTAGGAAAATTCCCAAAAGAATTAAACGTATCATAATCATATAACTTGAATATTAGAGATATATATATGTCATAGAGATTCTTATAAAATATTCCTGACGAATGTGATATAATCATCTTATTCAACATTTGTTGGTATGAGAGTACAAAAAATAACCATATTTGTCCATATCCTTTTATAAGGAAATCACAATATGAGATTTACTCTGTGTGTGTGTGAGTGTGTGTGTTGATGATTTGAGCAGAAACTATTGAAGAGATTTCAAAGACAATAGAATTTATTAAGAAAGAAATTGAGATGAAAAGTTTTTCTTTAGCTTGCAAATAAAGCATTAAGCTATTTGCAAAAAGCAAATGAAATTATGCATCAATTTATACATAAAAGATCTTTTATGAATTATGTACATCATGGAATACTCCTATGGAGGTTCATTCACTCGGTCCTAAAGAACCATAAATTTTGAGAAATAAGTATACTTATATAGCTTTACTAGTTTGTACATTGCACTTTGTAGTATTTTTTAGTAATTTTGTTACATATATAATATTCCTCCAAAAGGAGAATATTGGAGTAGTGTTAAACACATGGTATTTTTTATTTAAAAAGTAGTTTACATGGATCAATCTTATTCTAATAAATCTAATTGTGATCCAGTTGGTTGTGAAGCTGCATGTTATTTATCTAACCCATACAAGCTAGATGTTAAACAAATTACTTAGTACACATGGAGAAGAATTTTTATCATGACAGTCTAGGAAGTAGATTATAAACAATTACTACTTTAAATCATGTTGAAATCTTGATGATTCATGAGGTTAGCCAATAAATGCTCTTCTATGAAGACAATAGAACATAAAATGGCAAACATCACTATTCAACAAATTTCTTCAAACGATGACTTAGAAGCCTTATTGACAAAGGTGTTATCTAGAACAGAATTTGAAAAGCTAACACACAACATTGGAATGTGGCGATTCAAAGTTCTCAAGTGATGTTTTTGAAGGAAATGAATCTTTAGCGGAAGTGAGTGATCAACATGTGCCATTAAATTTGTTTTGAGAATCAACTGAGGAGTTGTGGGCTCTCAATTTCTTTGGTAAGGGAGTAAATCTTTTGAGATAGAGAGAATTGGAGAGAAAAGAGTTAGAAAGAGAAAATTTTCTTCACAAAACATTTTTGTGTTCTCCTCTAGGATGTAACTCCCAACTCTTTTATTTTACGTGAAATCAATATGAGAGAGAGGCTAAAATAACTCTCTACTACGTGGGAGTTATTTTTAATTAATAATATAGTAATAATATTAATTAAAATTAAAATTAATTTAATTATAATTCTATTAAATCATATTTAATAAATATTATATAATAAAATAAATTAATTAAACATCTTATATTTAATTTAAATAACCTTCTCTCACGTAACTTATAGTTTTAATATGGATCTTATTCATATTAATTTTAACCTATAGTTTTTATGTGAATCTCATTTATATAATTAATATTTAAATCTTACTTAAATGTTCATCTCTCTTATAACATAAAGTATAAATTTTGAATCTCATTCAAAATAAACTTTATATTATCATGTATCTATATACATTATACTAATTGTATCACATAAAATTAACTCCCTTGTTAATTTGAACAATTCAAATTGAACCAAAATATTTGATTCTTATACAAATCCTTAATGAGCTAGCAAGGGGACCTTATGGACCTATTGTAAGGACCCGACTTGATGCATGCATACATTTCAAACAACTCTTTTTCATACTTTTACTAAAAATCAAAAGAAATGTTTACTAAAATAATTATCTTTTGCAAAATCCAAATAACTGAAAACCTTTGATCGGGGTACTCTTGTACAATTTAATATAACACGAAACTTGCATAAAACATCTGACCGTGAGAAATTTTAAAGGAAAAAAGAAAGTTCTTAATTCAAATGATCGAACCAAAATTCTTAAAGATAGAAACATGAAATCTTATGCAGAAGCATCTTACTAGTCCCAATGACACAGTCAAGGTATCCTTTCGTCATTCGCCAAGGTGTCATTTTCCTTACCTGAAAATAACATGAAAAGAATAAATACAAAATACCCAGTAAGTAACCCCACTACCAGGGTCGGGCTAAACATTTATATCCAATAAGTACATCATACTAGTGGGACATGCATATTTCTACTTTTCACACTTCACCGTTGGCAAATGGTGTCCACGAGCCTCTAGTGAATCCTGTAAGAGACACTTACCTCTGGTTATTTCGAAGGAACACAAAATCTTTAGTGATCTCAAAGGAACACAAAATCTCTGGTGAACACACAACCAACGTAGGAGAGTAACTATCACTAGCATGCATACTTGTGAAAATATATAAAAATCCAACAATATAGATCCATAATGCCTCTTATACAAACATCATCAAACTTATATATCTTCGTAGTCATAAGAATTACATGCAAACAAAATATCTCATAGATGATCCAAAGAAGCCAACAACATTTTAATAACTAAATTGTTTGGCACATAGACAGTTTCAGTAGTAAGATTACTTACCTTGAGACTAGGTGCAAATAGCTAACCAAGCAACCAATTCTTAAAAAATCCTTCAATTAAAACCCTAGAACATAAATCCAAACTTAAATTAAGTTTTTACACCTGATTCCAAATAAATTTACTCAACAATTAAAGCAATCCGCTCTAGAATCAAACGTAAAGACAAAATTTTAGAGATGGGTCCCATATGGTGAAATGGCGTGAATACCCCTAAAAATCATCTTCCTCAACACTCAAACCACATTGTCTTCTTCCTTGAAACCATCTTCTTCATTAAAGTCCATTTTTTTACAGTACTCTCTAATTTATGTCATCTGTGGTAAAACCCATCCTATGTGACTCGATTTTCTGGAAATAAACCCACAAAGAATTTCTTCGAATGATTTCAGAAAATTTAGGTTTTCAAATAGTTGGCGGTAAAAATCGAAAAAGAAAATCCAAAATTTTCAGGTAGAAGAGGTCAACATGTGTAGGAAATGTCTGAAATCAGAAAGAAAAAGAATTTGGTATGTGTTTTTTTACTCGCTGTCATTTTTCCTGTAAGTTCATGTTTTTTGAAAGTTGAAGGAGTTGATGGGAAAAGCGACAAAATGCCCAAATACATACCAACTTTTAGGAAATTTGGGCATTCTATTGAGGAATTTTCTGAAATCATTGAGGAATGACACCACGTCACGCCTCATTATTTATGAATTAACACGAAACTATTTATGAAATAAATATCTTTAAAAAAAAATTATGAAATAAATAGGGTTATTTTTAAATATAGGAAATGAACCAAAATATTTATAAATATAGTAAAAAAAATTATTGTCTATCTGCGATAGATCACGATAGATTATTATCTGTGTCTATCTGTGTCATGATAGACATAGATAGTAAGTAGTCTATCGTGATCTATCACAATTTATCGCCAATAGACTTGTGATATTTTGCTATTATTTGTAAATATTTTTAATAATTTTTTATCTAAAATAATTTCTCAAATAAATATATATAAAGAAAATGCGAGTTATAATAAATATCTTAGGCTATGTTTGCCATTGCATTAGCTGTGTAAAAAGTAATTTGAAAAAAATTTTAATCATTTTTTTGTTTGGTAAAATATATTTAAATTAATTTGTTAAAATCACTTTTGAAAACATGTTAATTTCATGTATAGTTTAAAGGTTTCCTACTAACTTTTAGAATCTCCTAAAATCGGTAGATTTTTTAATTAATATTTAGTTTTCAATTTTATAGTAAAAAAAGATTTATTTTATATATTTATCTATTTTTCATCTAATCAAATCTATTTTCTATTTTTTTATGAGTTAAGTGCATATTTTTTTTAAGTATACCATATTGATTTTTTAAAAATAAAATTATCTTCTTTTAATATTTAAAAATTAATCTATAACAAAAAAAAAAAAAATTTATCATACTAAATAATTATTTAATTTTTAAATTACAAAAAAAAGGACTATAAGTCTATTTTAGTTATTATATACAAAATAAGATGTTTTTGTATTTATTTACCAAACACTCTAACCTATCTTTTCAAGTTTAAGCTACAATTTATCGAACACTATTTTACTTATTTTTAGGGTTGATTTTTTTAAAAAAATACAGTTCGCAGCAATGATTTTAAAAGCTACGGTAATCCTAAACATTGCCTTAATTTGATTTCTTATCTACTTTTGCAAGTGAAAAAGAAATCTTATTTCAAAGGTCAAATTTCCTAGGCAAGGAAAAGTTCATACATTTTAATTTCTTGTAAATTAAATCGTTGGCCACATTGCACAATCTAAAAATAGTATGCGATATTCAACAACATTAAACGCACTTGTAAATGGGGCAATAATTATAATAACAACAATAAATTGCAAACGGGATGAAAGTTTTCAAAGTTTGCAAATGTAGCAGAGTGCTCCAAACCATATACTAAAATTGAAAAGTCATAAATACCCTAAAACTAAAAACAAACCAAATGAAAAAAAAAGGTACATAAGCATGAGATAGTGTAATAAAAATTAGGGTAATTATTTTAAATGAAAAAATTACTTAAAATAGCTTAAAATAATTTTAAATATAACAAAATATTTATCATTAATAGACAATGATAGACAATGATAGATATCTATCACTATCTATCACTAATAGCCAGTGATAGATGGTAGTAGTCTATCAGTGTTTATCACTGATAGATAATAACATTTTACTATATTTGTTAATATTTTAGCTCATTTTGCTATATTTGAAAACAATTCTACGAATTATATGATTGATGTAGTTCATATTTGGTATATCAACAAGATGATTGATATTCTTTATTTAAAATGTATCATTGATACACTACCGATACAAACATTTTAATTTATTAATATATATATATATATTTTTACATATTTGTGATAGATTTGTTAAGAAAATGTGAAAAAGTATATATCAACATGCAAAAGAAAACATATCAGATAAACTCAATGAAAAAAAATGTAAAGCCTCAAGTTTAAGAGGAAGACATAAATGAACTGAGACACAACTGAATGAGAGGGATCTTGAGGATATGAAAATATGGTTAAGAAAGACTTAAAGAAATTGAAAGTTACTACTTATACCAACAAGGTGCACCTTCCTTTTCAGCGACTCAATCATAAACATTTCAAAATTTCGGTGTGATAGGCAGAGAATTTCTTCTTCGGGCATCTTTATTTCCAAAGAGAAACCCCTATTAAAAGAAATTTATAATATCGAATCCTACTCCTATTACTATGATGACATAACAACAGTGGCAAGTTTGGGTTGAACACAGAGACAATAGTCTTTGTTTCGTTAAGCTAATTTCCTAATTAAAGCGATAAATAGGGAGAGAGAGGGGGGAGGGGGGTTGGTGTGAATTAGAACTAGGCATGCAAAGAAAATTATAGGCAACGGTTAAATGTAAACAAAGATAAAAAAAAATCAAGTTCTCGAGAGCAATTGGATTCCTATACAATTTCTATCACCGACTTATTTTTTATTAGACACATATTCGATTGCTTACCCACCAACTTATTTAACTTAATTAAATTCACCAACGCTACAGGCAACCAATAATCGAATTAAGATAAACAAGCACCCTATTAATTAAAGCCTAAGCCTCAATCAAACTACAAGTTTTGAATCCTAATTGGATTCCATAGCGATCAATTAAGGCCAAGAACAAGTGCATTAAGCTTAAGAGTTCTAATGCATGATTAATTAATGGAAAAACCCTAACTTAATTAATCTAATTTTTAATGAATCTAGGTCAAGCATACATTCTAAGCTCATGGACAACCAATACACCTAGCATGCATACTATGACCCTAGCTACTTATCAATTTTAAGCATAGACGAACATGAAGGAAATGCACGAGCAAAATCGAATAGCCAAAACATACGTTCAAGGGGAGGGACGTCAATACATCCAAAAACATACATCTTAGTATACACAAGATTCAGAGAATAACAATCACAATATGAAATTTATACAAAAATGGAGTCTCAAGTAACAATCATAATATGAAATTTATACAAAAACAGAGTCTCAAGAAACTAAATAGGTTTGCTCTTAAGAACAAGAAAACACTTACCTCAACATCTTTATAGACAAAGAAAGTAGAGGGGAGAGTGTCCACTCCATGATTACAACCCAAAATAAAATGTAAATTTAAGCTAAAAGGCTAGAAATATGAAGGAGAAGAAGAAAATTTGGTGAACTCCTTGGCCTCCGTGAAATCTCGCCTCCTTCTTGCCCTAAAAACGAAGAGAGTATATATAGAATCGGGCAGAGCGTCGCGACGCTCTAGGTAGAAGTCAGAGCACCAACCTAGAGCGTAAGGATGCTACACACTGCACTCGCATGCCTTCTCTTGTTCGTCAATATCCTGAGCACTCTTGACATTTTTGCTCTCGGGTCTTCAGCGTAAAGCTTAGCGTAGATGCGCCCTTTAGGGGCATTTTCGTCCTTTTTTACATTCTTGAGCTCCCGATGTCCATTTTCACTTCCAATAGCTCCAAATTAACCCCGAACGGCTCGTGACACTCCGAGGTGCATGGTTTCTCAAATTTCTACAAAAATAGACATTTAAGCATATTATAATAAACAAGCAAGTGAGATTAAAGTCACAAAAATAGCTCTTTTCGAGAGCTATCATGGTGTCCTCTTGAAAATTTTCTTAGGAAGCATGTGAGTGAGGACAAAACATGCTAATAGGACCCATGTTAGTTATTGGGAATAGTTGTCACTCTTGGAAGCAATCCAATGCAAAGCAAGAAAGATGTTGCCATGTCACAGGGGATGTAGAGGAGTGTCTGGGCAATTAGGTGTCAAATCTTAATTTTGAATCTTGGGCCTTGGGCATTACAAAAAAAAAACATATCAGTGATATATTTATATTTTAATACTGTGATCAATAAACCAAATATGAAATGTAAAAATGTAAAGATGCAAGAATGGTAAAACAAGATTACTTAATGAGAAAAGCCTAAGAAGTCTGATCCAGCCATTTGGTTTATTGATCACAGTGATGGCATCAAATCCCGCAACAAAAACGATATATCATTTTTTTTATTTGGGGGATAGAAAATTTATAGAATTTAAATAAGAAATGTACAGAACATCACATGTAGTGTAAATTAGGTTAAGCATAAAATTGGGAACAAGAAGTTTACCTTTGAAGAGCTTTTCTTCTCTAAGTCTCAGCAATATCTCCTCTTCGAAATCTACTTTTTCCTTGTTAAGGATGCTTCCAAAAGAGCTTCCTTGCTATGTCTTTGGCAAAGACCGACTTGTGGGAGCCTTATTTTGAAAGAGAGAATGGGAAGGGAGTTTTGTGGAGGAAGATGATATATATATATTTTTTTCTATGTAGGACTTCTTCTTTTGTAAAGGTTGAGAGAAATCTTGAGAGAGAGCTTTCCCGTTTTTCTTCTTAAAACAACACTAGTCCCTTAAACATATAGAACTTTTCTGTATTAAACGTAGGGCAGGAACAACTTCCCACTTCACCACTCTCCCATTCCCTTAAACGTAGGGCGAGAATTATTTTAATTTATGTAATTAATTAAATAATATAATTTAATTTAATTAATAAATTAAGTGATATAATATAATTCAATTAAATATTTCATATTTAATTAAATAAACATTTGTATCATATTCAAATGGATATTTCTCTTATACTCTATAGTTTTAATATGAATCTCATCCATATTATTATATAACCTATAGTTTTAATAGAAATTCTATTTATATTAATTTAATATTTGAATCATATTCAAATACATTAATTATCCCATAATATATAGTTTTAATTATAAATCATATTTATAATTAATCATATATTATAATGTATCGATATACCTCTTATATTAATTATAACTGAAAATCGCTTGAAAAATGCTTTCTATTCTCTCAAATTAAGAGGGTTTATATCAGATTTCACTTGTTTGCTAGTGGTTTTCAGGTCAAAATAAAGAAAATCAGAAGTGAAGACCAAAAGATCAAAACCGAGCCAGACATTCACCAGGAGACGAAAACGAAATCTTCCCAATCCGGTCAAATCAGGAAGAAACAAGTCAAATTGACCCGTTCCATTCGCACCACAAGCTTTTTGCCGGATCAGCATCCAATATTCAAAGACAGTGAAAAAGTGAAGGAAACTCCAAATCTGCCAAAAACAGGGCAGCGCCGTGGAGCCGGTACGACACTTTTTTTCAAGAGCAGCAGTCATTTCAGCACAGTGCCATCATCGCGACACTGTGGCACGATGCCGAGGGTAGGATTCCATGACTGTCAGCACAGCGTCACCACCTTTCAATATTGGTCAGCGTCGCGACGCCATTGACCAGCGTCGTGGCGCCATCTTTCTTAATTTGAAGATTTTGTATTTTTGAAAAGAAATTTGGGCGGCCAACTCTATAAATAAGAGGGTTTCTAGCAACCCTAATCACCAATCTACTCACCAACTTTCTTGAACAAATATTTTCCACTGGCTGAATCTCAAAGACTAAGAACGAAGATTGGAACATTTCGCCAACTTGAGGATGAACTATATGAGGTTTGGGAAAGGTATAAGGATCTCTTGAGGAGGTACCCTCAACATGGCTATCTGGATTGGTTGCAAATTCAACTCTTCTACAATGAATTAATTGTCAGGCTCAACCAAATCCATTCTAAATGCTACCGTCAGAGGTTTAATTTTCTCCAAGAATTCTCAAGAGGCCTATGCCATATTAAAAGACTTGGCCACTACATCGTACAATTGGCCATGTGAATGGTCTTCTCCAATTATCCCAAAAGCCACCAGACGGTATGTGGTGGATGAGGTAAGTTCTCTAAAAGCTCAATTGGCTTCTCTCACTAATGCTTTGTCTAAATTATCTCAAGGAAGCCAAGCCCAAGCAAGTCCACCATCCATAGCCTCCTTCGTGGCCATGGAAAATTAACAAGAGCCAAGTGAGTTAGAGGTGGTTAATTATGTGGATAGAAGACAATACCGGGGTCAACAACACCTCCCGACTCATTATAATCCTAACTTGAGGAATTATGAGAATTTCTCATATGTCAACAACAAGAATGTGTTTCAAGCAACTCAAAGATTTCATGAAGCGGGCAATACAAAGACATCATCATTGGAGGACATAATGCTTGACTTTGTCAAAGAGTCAAGATCAAGGACGACCACATTAGAGAATTCGGTCCAAGCTATTGCAAGCACCGTTCAAAGCCAAGGTAAGGCAATTCAAGGCTTGGAGGTTCAACTTAGTGAAATGGCCACATCTCTCCACACAATGCAAAAAAGTAAATTTTCGAGTTGTCTAGAGAAGAACCCCAAGGAGGAATGCAATGTCATAGCCCTAAGGAGTGGCAAGGAGTTGAACAAACACATCATGATAGATGATGATGAGCTTCCACAACAAAAGGATGAAGCTATCATAGAGGATGCTCTGATACAAAAAGAGAGTACATCTAAGGAAAAGGAGAAATCAAAGTCAAACATAGGGAGTACTTCTAACTCTACTCTTTTATCCCTTACACTTTACCTTTTCCTCAGAGATTTCAAAAGAAAAAGATTGATGCTCAATTTTCTTAATTCTAAGACATATTCATAAGGTTGAAAATTTAACCTTCCTTTTGTAGAGGCATTAGAACAAATGCCCAAGTATCCCAAGTTCATGAAGGATGTGCTGTCTAAGAAGATGAATGTACTAACCGAAGAATGTAGCGCGACATTACAAAGAAGAGCGAAATGGTTGCACTAATCGAAGAATGTAGCGCGACACTACAAAGGAAATTACCTCCAAAATTGAAAGATCTAGGGAGTTTCTCTATCCCTTGTCATTTAGGCAATAATTCGGTTACTAAAACACTTTGTGATCTTGGAGTTTTCATTAACTTAATGCCTTTATCCATGTTTAGGAAGCTCAATGGTGAAAAGGTGCAACCAACTACCATATCCTTGCTTTTGGCCAATTGATCATTTGTTCGTCCCTACGACATTGTGGAAGACGTATTGGTCAAGGTGGACAAGTTTATCTTCCCGGCAAACTTTGTGATACTAGATATGGAAGAAGATGCTGAAGTCCCCATAATTTTTGGGAGACCTTTCTTGACCACCGGAAGGGTCCTCATCGATGTGCAAGATGAAAAACTCACATTCCGCCTTAACGATGAAGAGGTAAAATTTGACATCTATAAAGCTCTTAAGCATCCGGATGTAAAAATGTATGAGCATCATGAGCCAAGCACAAAGGTAACATTGCCTCCCTCTTCTAGTAAGAATTCTATGCATGATGATCCTCCTTTGAGTAGTAAGATTAATGGCATGCTTGATGTTAAATTACGAAAGCCTATGAATCATGTTTCTAGTTGTGATAATGTTTTTAGTTCTTCATGCATGCCTCCATAACCTAAAGTGAATTATGAACAAATTATGGAGAAGCATGTTAAAAATGAAGTGGTGAGTCCGGTAAAATTTCATAATGATGGCTCCCTAATGTACTCGATTACATTAGAAAAGATGATGTCCAACTTGACAATAAATTGTTGACCAACCCACTAAATATTAATGAATATGTTTGTGAGTGTCCAATGTGGGCGAAAACTAAAAGTTCTAGGCGATTCAAAGCATGGGATGAAGAAATCACCTTGGGATCCGCCGTGACTTGTGAGCCCCGTCTAGTTAGAAGACATTAAACAAAGCGCTTGTTGGGAGGCAACCCAATTTTATTGTTTTTTATTTTTTATTTTTCTTTTATTCTATTTTCAATAATCTTTGAGTCACTCATAATGTTTTATTTTCAGGATTTTGGTTCATCACAAAAAGTATTTGTTACACCAAGCCTGTTTGATGGCTTCCCGCTTGCTCCTATGGTTGTTCGTTCTTTGTTCGATGCTCTTATGCATTGAGGACAATGCATGATTCTAAGTTTGGGGTGGGAGGTGTCACTCGTATTTTTGTTTGTTTTCTTATCCTGCTATGCATGTTTGTGAGGTTTTAATGATCATATGCACGTTAAGGAAATTTTGAAAAAAAAATTGAAAATTTTGGAGCTTTCAAAGTTAATGGGTATGTTTCTATAGTTGTGTGCTTTGATGTTGATTGCCCATGATGAAATTTGAATTTGCATGATAGATGACTTATTGTGGAAATAGAATAGCATTATCTTGAGTTAAATTCATTTAAGTCCCTTTTAAAATCTCCCATATTCTTGAGCACATAGCTACTTTAATTGAGAATCTTTAACTGAAGAAAGGATTAAGTTGGGTGTATGTGGTTGTCACTCCGAAAGACCACACCGGTTAGAGAGTAGAAACGCATGATGGTTTGTAATCTTAGACTAAGGAAAAAGAAAAGAGTATACGTGCCTTTGAGAAAAAAATAAGTGCACACAAAAATATATGAGCTTCACATGTCTATCCTTTTAAATGTTAAACTTGTAATGAGTATGCATGGATGGGGGTAAAAAGAGCTACCGTTGCTGTGATCAGTAAGGACGCCTGAGAATTGACTAGGTACGAGTTCCTACAGTGAATGTGTGAAAGCTAGTACCCCTAGGTAAAAGAATGCAAGTTTAGGGCCCATGAAAAATGTGATTGAATGGCACCTTAGTGGACATATTACTCGCTTGAAATGTATGGATGCTTGAAAATTGGTGCATGAGCTAGAGCAGGGGGAAAACTGAGGAAGCTCTCTTAAATCCCAATTTGAGTTTCAGCATTTTGAATTAAATGAGGCTTACACACACATACATGGGAGGTAACAAGATTTGACCTTGAAAGATTATACCAATATAGATATGCTTGCATGTTTCTACTTAAGCTCTTAAATTTTATTCTCTGAGACATGAGTCGATTGCACACTTATTCATCTAAACTCCCTTTATTTGATTCTATTCTTTGCTCGGACTAGCAAATCTCTATGTTTGATGACGGAGTCGATTGCACGCTGAGGGTAGGCTTTCATGACAGACAGCGTGGCAGCGCCATTCTACAGCGCGATGGTGCCAGCCTTTGATGACCGACAGCTCTGCGGTGCTATTAACTAGTGCTACGACGCCAACTTTCCATAATTGAGAATTTTACATTTTTGGAAAGAGTTTTGGGTGGCCAACTCTATAAATTGGAGGGTTTCCAGCAACCCTGTACATGAAGAAATTAGAGAAAAACACAACGTCCAAAGAGTGAGTTGGCTACAAGGAAAAGAGAAGAGTTCGAGAGAGAATCTTGGTGCTGTTCGAGTTCCCGACGTGTAGATCGAAGGATATCTTAGCAGTTCCTCCTCAATCAAGTGCTTCTTCCTAGTAGAGTTTTTTTTTCTTTACACTCTTTCTATGCTTAATTTGTTTGTGAACTGTTGTTTCAAGCTACAACTAAACTCTTTAGTTTTAAAGTATTGATGAATTGTTTATGAAGTTATGTTGATATTCTAGACTATTAACAGTTTTGTTGTAATGAATATGTTGTTCATTGTTATTGTGCTTAATTCTTGTTGATTGGCCATCCTTGAATGATAGGTTAGATGTATGGTTGAGAGATTGTATATCTAACTAAATCTATAACAATGAATTGTTGTTAATCTATCATGAGAATAGCTAGGTTAACAATGAAAGTTGCTAAAGACTACTCTTAATGCCATGTAATTTGTATTGGTTTCAAGAAATTAGTAATAAATTGAGTTACATGAGATAAGGTTGTTTTTTTTAAGAGAAAATAACTTGGATTTATATTTCTAGACTTAAATATATGAATTACAATAAAATCCATGAACCCTAGAATATTACACGATGGATTAAACAAGGATTCTTTACCCTAGAATTCTCTTTGACTCTTGTTTCTTATTTAATTGCTTTCAATTTTTAGTTTTATTCCCAAAATCACAACTTAAATTTCAATCGTCAAATAAAATTGATTTAATTCTAGAATAGCTAAGTAACTTAAACCTTGACATTTGGATCCTCAATGGAATGATATTCAAAACTTAACTGTCTTATATTATAACTTGACCCATACACTTGCGGTAAACACGGAAAGTGCGCATCAATTTGCATTAATAACCGTCTCTCCACATAATTACAATTTTGATCTAATGTTAAATAATACGAAGTTGTAACCACTTAGGGGGTGTTTGAGGTTAGGAGATGAGATGAGATGAGTTGAGATATGAACTCAACTCAGTGTTTGGAAAACCAACTTTATATGTCACTAATATTTTATACCATGTGCACCAATAGTACATTAGCCCTCATCACCTCCGATGCCTCTTTACTCAAGTCCGATGACCACCTCCAATGGCTAGCTCCACGTGACCACCTCCAGCTGCGAAACTTCGACAACCACCTATGATGGCCAACTCTGACGTCCAATTCTAGTGACCACTTTCGGCTGCCAACTTTAGCAACCACCTCAAATGTCCAAGTTTGGGGACCACCTCCGACGACCACTACCTGCAGTCAAATTTAGCAACATCCAACCACCATTGTTGATGGCCAACTTTGACCACCTCCGACAACGACGGTCACTCCACCAACTTTGACGACCATTATTTTAGATTATTACTACGAATTCAGGCTTTATTGTCACACGAGTTTTTTTGTTTTGTTGATGCTCGTGACATAAAACCTTCAATAAGACCTTAATCTAAAGCTTAAAAGTAACTATTAATTTGAAAATACATATACATCAATAAATGTTTATATTTAAGTTGATGAACAAAATTGTTAATAAAAGCACCTTTTATTGACATCAAAGTACATAAGTTTCATCAAAACTCCTAATTTTTTTATTAGTTCATAGTATTTTATTGTCATTCTTCATAGCAATTTAATATTAATAAAATTACTTTTTTCATGTAAAAATCAAACAAACTTGTATGTAAAATCACTTTCTAGAAAAAATAGACACATGAGTGTTTTTATTTTAAAAAGTTTTTATCAAACGTGTTAAAATAAAATAGCTTAACTTAGAAACGTCACATGTACAAGTAAAATGATTATTTAAATTAAAAAAAATTGAAATACATAATCCAAAAGTAAACTATAAAGCTCATTTCCAAAACTCCTAATAACACATGTGTGCTTAAAGAACCATAAATTAAAGTACAATCTATAGTTTATTAAAAAATATATATTTATGTAGAATTATTGAACTAAAATGTCTCCAAACAAAAATAATCATTATAAAAATAGATTATTTGTGTAATAGAAAAAAAAAAAAATACTCCCGATACCTCTGACATATGAATTCAGCACCCTAAACACCCAAAACACAAACATATGAACTCTACAGACATAGAAACATAAAAAACATAGGAACTCCAGACATATGAACTCAACTCAACGTGCTAAACAACCCCTTACTGATTTGAAATCTTGAAGTCTCACGTGCATCCATTCATAACGAGCTTTAAGAAGAATAATTGTTTTCCGATGATCATATCTTTATGGCATCTAGGTGTATTTCGGCATAAAGCACTCATGACAAATAATTATTACCATTAAAATTAAATGTTACAAATTCTAATTTTGTAAAAGTATTCATGGTAATACTCCTGTAAAGTATTGTATTTATATTAGAAATTTAATATATGCAAAATAACATTTAATTAATTAATTATAATGAAGAGGGTAAAATCGACATACCTTTAGGACTTACCTTTAGCGGAAAAATGACAAGAGCTTGTGTTGATAACGTGTTGTAAAATTGAGGAGCAAAACGAGACACACGAGGAACACGAATATTGAAAAAAATATAATATTAAATAAATAACAAAATATAAATATTAGAAAAATAAAATAATGGAAATAGGAATTTTGCTTGGAAATTCTCTCTTTCAATCTCACCAATGTGTGTAACACCAACATCCACCAAATGTCACTATTTATAGGCAATTTGGCAAGTAAGAGGTGGAAATACGTGACCACTATCTATGTCTATCATGACACAATAGTAGGGTTTATTAGAGATAGACAATAAAATTTTGCTATATTTGTAAATATTTTGGTTCATTTTCCTATATTTGAACTATAAAAATTTGTCTCCATACATTAATTTCCACAACAATTTGAAAGCTCAACTTTAAGAAAAATAAAAAAATAAGAAAAATAAAAAAAATAAATAGTAGGACAATAACAATTAAAAAATCGTGTAGATGACAAAAAGAAAAAAAAAAAAAGACATATTAAACAATTAAGTAGTAATATATTATAAGAACATACAATTAATCTAAACAAAATTTTAAAATAAATCTATTAAATAATAGTTTATCCAAATTATTTAAAAATTTACCTATTTCATTTTTAGAAAAAGAAAATATACACGCAAGTAAAACACTAGTTTTATTATGTTACTACATTTAATTTTAAACTTTTTTTATATGTAAGAGACCTAACTAATAGGATACAAAATTAAAAATTTAAATATTTATTAGACTCAAAATCAAAATTTTGGAATCTATTAAATCCACCACTCTCTCATCTTGTTTATGAAAAAGCAAACGCTGCAACTTAGGTTTGAAAATTCTCTGATTGAATATATTTTTAATCTTTTAATTATAGATTAATTTTAGATTTTTGCTGGCCTAATTTTTCCTTGGCAAGTAATTTTGTACGACATTCTGCTAAATTCTAATTAATTAAATTTTGAGATGGAATAAGTGTTAGAATAACCGTAAGTGATTCTTTTTTTAGGATTGCATTATTTATACTCCATGAACGGCATTATTTCATAAATAGATGAGTCTTTTCAATTGTTTAACCAACTTGAAGAAGAGGCATGATTAACCTATAAATAGCCACAGTGAGCTTAGCTTGGCGGTGATTGACATAACTTTTCATGTTGAAGGTTTGAATCCCCCAACCCTTAATTACTGTATTGAAAAAAAACATCTTCTCCAAATTGGACTTACACTTTTTTTCCATAAAAACTTTTCTTCCACTAAAAATTTATTAATGTTCGGTTTACTCCACAAAGTAAAGTTCGTTGGATCTTATGGATAAAGCGTTGCTTCCATAAAAAAAAGTAATATATTATATTTGATGAGATAAATACAATTGAAACTTAAACACTAGATTGAGTAAATTTGTTTTAAAGAAATAAGTTTGTTTTTTTTTCAAGGTTACTATTTCGGTGGTTTTATATTATATTATTGACATAACCATTATTCTCTCATATGCCAATAAGTACTTTATTTCTAATTCGAATTTAAAATTAGTCAATTTTTTTTGAAATTCAAAGTTTAATGTCACTCGTATTAGAGCAAGAATTAAAAAAAAAAAACATATAATACACGTGTCAAATTATTAGGTTTAAAAATTTCAATGCAATTCAAATTATTTTGAAAAGGAATTTTAATGATTATACTTTATGAATCGCCAACTAATATTGTCTCATAGATTTTGAACATTACATAACAAAGTGTTTGGTAGGTTATACTTGAAATTCAGGCCCCCATACCCTCTTTTTTTTCTTTATATATTTATATTGAAAAAAACATTTCTCCATAAATCCACTATCTTCTTCCATTTAATTCTTTCCTCTCTTTTAAAAAGATTTTGTTTATGTATTTGTCTCATTTGTCCCTTTTCCCATGTGTAAGAAGGGTTTTAGGAAAAAGGAAAAGAGACATCTTAAAAAACAAAACTCTAGAAATAATTGTATTTTAAAAGTAAACTGTCTCAAAGTTTTAATTACTTTATGTAGTTAGCTTGTTAGTCCATTGAACATGTAATTTTATGACATTGTTTAAAAACGCACATTGAATTAATTTTTCTTTTCAAAATTATTTAGAGAAAAAAAATTTTCACTCAAATCATTGGCTACTTGCAAAAATAGGCAAAATACATTATAATAATTAGACCCACAAGAGATTTAGTGTTTAATGAGATCACCTTTTATGGATTAGTTGAGAATGATTCTGATCTAGTTCATGGCCTATTAGAAGTAGGAGGTGCTTTGTTGGGATCCTCACGAATGAAAAAAAAAAAAAAAAAGAAAGACCCCACCCATGATAGCTTCCGAATGTACTATCTTATTCCACTTAATTTGGGTTCTTTCTATAGTTTTACGTGTCCATTCATTTATTTTATAGGGTATTGAGCACTTGGAGGGTAGAAACGGGAGCGAAGATGGGACCAGAACGATCCAAAATAGATATCTGAAAGCATCAACCGAGCAAAAGATGAAAAAGTACCAAAATACCTCTGGAGCAGTTCAACAATGTTGTGCTAGGCACCCGAACTTGTAACTGCGTATAGGTGAGAGCGTCTCAACGCCCCTATACGCTGCAACACGACACGTTTTCTAGTAGACATGATTTTTAGGTAGTGTCGTGGTGTTATGAACTTTCAGGATGAAGGATCTTGCGCATGTTCGACAGCGTCATCGTGCCACAATAAATTCTATAAATATGAAGATCAATTTCTAAGTCAAGGAATTTCGAGCTTCAGCCTCTTCTGCACTCTTCTACTATTTTTCTATAGTTTTCATCCTATTAATTTGTTTTTGTGTTTACCTATGACCATGAGGAGATTATTTTGACATCATGAGCAGCTAAGGTATTATTTTCTAGATTAGGGTAGGATTCAAACCTATGACAAGGGTTAAAGCATGCTTGGGTTGTGAATTCTAGGTTGTTTAGAACTTTCACAAACGTATTGCATGGCTAATCAATTTCAAGAATGAAACGATTAGTAATTTAGGTTACTCGGATTATTAATCGACTTAGTTAGATTAACTTACTTAATGCAGATGTTTAATTCTTATGGACGCTTTCGAAATCCAACCAATTAAGCATCTAGATTAATTAAGAAATCAATTAATAATTTAGGGCTTGGTTCTTTGGTCTTCATGAGCAATTGGGCTAAGGATAAAAATCAAGCAAGTTTTGCATCATGAGTATTCCATGATCAACTAAAATGAATAGGTGGATTTTGAATCCCTAGGCTAGATCCTTTATCAAATAAATTTTCTCTCAATTCCTAATTTTACTTTTATGCAATTTTATATTCGAGCATTTAAATTCTTTACAAACACAACAATCTCAAAACCCCTCATTGGTTACTCCAAGAAATTTGTCATCACATGAAAGAGAAACACAACTGCCCTGTGGATCAACTCAACCAGCTATTACTACAGTTTTAGTTTGGTTTGTAGATATAAATATCATTTTATCGGTCAAGAGGGAATTTGATATCCCTTCTCATCTTTGAACAACCCACAAACTAAAAAGCAAAATGTCCCAAATGCGGTCACTATTAATATCTAATGTACTACCGACATACAATTGATAGACTTGAAAGTTGTTTGATATCTGATATACTACTGATATGTTGATTTTTTGTGTGATATAATGTTGATATATTATGAACATTCTTAAAAGTTGTTCGATATGTATTGACATGCTGCTAATATATTATTGATACACTTAAAAGTTGATTGTTATTGTATTACACAACTTATACAATATTGATACTATAGAAATATGTTTGATATGTATTGATATACTTTTGATAGACTTGAAAAAATTGTTTAATATATGCCATATTACTAATATACTATTGATATTTTTGAAAGTTGATTGATAGGTAATATACTGATGATATACTATTGACATTTTTTAAAGTTGTTTAATATCTATCGATATATTATTAATATACTATTTATACACTTAAAAGTTGATTGATATGTAAAATACTTTAGATACACTATTGATATTTTTGAAAGTTATTTGATGTATACTAATATACTATTGGTGTACTTTTGATAGGTCTGAAATTTGTTTGATATATAATATTGTGTTGATATTTTATTAATATTCTTCAAAGTTGATTGATATGATATACAACTAATATACTATTGTTGACATTCTTGAAGTTTGTTTGATATGCGTTGCTATATTATAAACATATCGTTGAGACACTTAAATGTTAATTGATATGTGATATATGGTTGATACACATGAAACATATATTGCAGATATACCGTTGATACACCCAAGTCTTACTTCAAGTATTTACTGATTGATGTCTAATACATGTCTTATATCTGATATATTTTTCATATACTTGAAATATTATGCTTATAAAATGAAACACACATGTTTTACTTCAAAATAAGTTACTAATTGAATGTAGATTATTGTTAGATATACTGTTGATACACTTAATTAGAATGTTGATTGTTGTTAGATACAAAGAGAGTACACTCATGTCCTACTTCAAGTATTTACTGATTAATGTCTAATACAGTACACTCGTGCCTTCTATATGATATACTACGATATACTTGGAATATCATGGTTATAAAATGAAACATGCATGCTAATTTATTGATATACTTTCTTTTAGGTATATTAACACTACTACAATTTTGGCTTTTATTGATGGCCAAAAAAAATCAAGAAAGAACTATTTTGAGGGCCAAAAAAAATCAAGAAAGCCCATGTCAAGAAAATCTGACCATCAAGAAAGATAGTTTTTTTTTATGGCCAAAAAACGTCAACACAAATCCTATCTTGATGGTTTTGGCCATCAAGATAGGTTAGGTTGACGTTTTATGCCCATCTAGTATTGGAGAAAACCATCAAGATAGATACTTTTGTTGATACTTTTTAAACGTCAAAGTAGGTTAATATTGATATTTTTTGTCTATCAAGTATTTATAAAAATTATCAAGTGCACCATTTTTATTGACGTTTTTTGGCCATCAAGAAAAATGTATTACTGTATGTTTTTTTGACGTTTTTTGACCATCAATTATCAACCTTTCTTGACGATTTTTGACCATCAACTATAACAATTTGGAAAAAAAAAAGGGTCATTGTGACCCCCCACAAGCAACTTGTAATGGACTCCAAGTATGCATTATATCTGCAATTTGCATTCACTCCAAACAACCAACTTGCGAAACAACTTTACACATCTCCTGAAAACCACCATCTATGCAACTCCAATTTTTCAATCACACATTACTCCATCAGAATCAGATAATTACACCATATTATTTTTACTAACACCATCAAGTACACGACTACACAACTTCAACAACGACATAACTCCAAATTTTCAATCACAATATCTAAATTGACAACATCAAACAATCTCATTGAAACATCATAGCACAACATAATGAATCAAGTAATTTTCATTAATCAACTAGTAAAATACCCGTTTTACAAAAAGTTAGTATCTTGAAACCGTAACATATAAGGCCTAATCCTACCAAACTTTACATCATATCGCTTGTCATTAAACCTAACAAAACTGAAATTTTGTTCTTAAATATAACAATAAAACTGTGAAGTCATGATACTCAAATGTAACGTCCTATAAAGTCACAATAGCCAACTCTCACCGTGTCTAATTCCAATTGATTGTAAAGTGTTTCTCTCGCCAACTGCAAGTAAACAAACCATATTAAATTATTAAAAACAATTATATTAAGTGTAAAAACTATAGTTAAAGAAGATGGTCTTAAACAAATGCATACCACGTCTGTAATTATTGTGTTCCTACGAGTTACTATGTCGTGTATGAATTTTATAGTATAAAACCCACATTTCATACTACCCGATTATTTAACACACTATATAAGTACACATATATTTCAACCCATGTTAGAAGAAACCAAATCTTTTAATAAAAAATATAATATAATTACATCGAAATTGAAATGCTTACCTTAATGGGGACCCAAGTAACAAGTCGAGCTCATGTACTTTTTCAAGCATAAACATTCTTATGCCCTTAAACAAAACAAACACACAAAGATAATTGAGTGTTAACATAATGAATATACATAATGTGAAATAACTTTTAGTTACTGACGTATTGACAATAGTTTTGACATCCTCATGAACACCATGTCTCATAGAGTCAATTGAATACACTGTATTAGTTTGTAAGTTGATGACAACTATTATCCAATGATATCTACAAAAAAGACATAATTCAATAAAGTTAGATAAATCAATGTTTATCAATAAAAAATTATTAAAATACTCATTTTCTAAACTTACTCAGGATTACATGGACATATCAACAAATTATTCTTTGTCGAGGTCAACCTATTGCACAAGAATCTAGAGCGTTGTTCCTTAATGCTTAAGCCACTTGAGATTTGTGCAAGGCGAATGAATGTATACTTCTTTAAGATACTTGAGTCGGATACTTACAAAAATCTAAGATCATAACAAAAAAAAACTTTTAATATTAGAAATGTTACAATAAATTATTAACATTAATCACTTTAGTTAATTGTACATATACGATATAACTTGTTATAATTGATAGTGCTAATTCCTCCATCTAACATAACTGTTTGATACTGTCCTTCATCATGTAGAAATTAAAGTGATACCCAAAAATCTAATCATCAATTGGATATGCAGATATTCATCTTTCATCTCCTCCACATATTTTAACACAAATCTTATCGTTATTAGCAATTTTGACACATCAGTCTTTGGGTTCTTTTCTTTCAAAGTAAATAACTCACGGGGATCTTTTCATAGGTCATTCCTAAAGCAACTAATTTTTTTTTGCCTCATACGTAGATTTTAGCAACTCATTATTTTTAGGTAGTATACTTTTCAACAATGTCAACAATTTTGTAAAGTTAGTATCGCTCCACTCAAATCTTGCTTTTAAGTAATACAATTTGATTAATGTACTCAACTTAGTGAAATTTTCACAGCCAGGGTATAGAGGTTTCTCAGCATCTGCAAGTAACCTCTTAAACTTTTTGGAATCATCTACACTATATTATTGTACCATTTCAACTATCTCAACAATGTTGTCATAAAAATCATCATCAAACACTTGTTTGTCAAGGTTGTTGTCTAATTTCGGCACTACAGTCGATGGAGAATACCTTACAAGATTTTCTCCATGCCATATCCAATTATCATATCTTAGGTCAATACCATATATTAATAAGTGGTTTTTCACTTCCTTAGTGTTCAACATCTTGCAATTTCCATACTTAACACATGGACATTGTATAGAAGTTTTACCACTCAAATGTATTTGAGCAAACTTAATAAAACTATCAACACCTTCTTCATATTCATCAGATAGTCTATCTTTTTCCATCCATGATTTATCCATTATGTTATAACGTAAGCAAATGAAGTGAATAAGACAAACCATAGTCATTCCATATCCGAATTTAGCAACATATATAATTAGAATCAACTGATCAAGATTTAAAGATATCAAAATAAATTACATAACAAGTACAATTAACGTTTCCAATATTCCTAAAAACGCAAAGAATCCAAATGACTACCATAGCTGCAAGATAGTCATTCACCCTAAAGTAATTAACATAATACACTTAACTAAAAAAACATAAAAATCGCTACTAAACAACAAAAGGGTCCTACCCAACTACAAGAGACTATCAAAACTCAAATCTTAGATCTCAATCTTACAAGAAAAGTGTCTTATTTGTGTTGGAATAGTTATTTGTTTTATTACCCTACCAGAAAATTGAATACTCACAATTTCAACAATAGTGGCAGAGGCACGATGGATGAACGGTGGCAGCGACAACGCATGACGAATGATGAACAATGGACGAATGGTAGACCGCAATGCATGACAGATGAACAGCGACATGACGAACGACGGACGAACAACGACAACAACACGATTGATGGACAATGATTTCTTTTTCTTTTTCGACGAAAGCGTGAAAGTGTACTCTCTCGTGAGGAAGAAGACGTGGTCATCAAGAATAGGGTTTCTTTTCGGGTGACCCATTCAAAAAGCCCACAATCAGTATTTTTCAACGACTAGTGAGAACGAGACTAGCGAGATGAGCGAGAGCGAAATAACATTAGATTGGAATACATAATTTTGCTCTCTCTGTCTAATCTCGCTCTCCCTTTTGCTTTACTTTCATGTAATAAGTTAAGACAATTATATCACACTTAATCTCGCTCTCTCTCTCGCTCAATCTTGCTCTCACTTTCATCTGGTATCGCTCGATATCACCATTTCTTGACGGGCAATGCTCGTCAAGAATGCCCTTTTTCTTAACGGGCAATGCTCGTCAATTCTTAATGGTTTTGGCCCATCAACGTATCGAAAAATTGGGATTTTGTTTTTTGGTGTGAAATTACGTACTTTTGTATCAAGGAATGTATTTTTCTTGACGTTTGTGCGCGTCAAGTTAGTTATAAACAATTTTTTATATTCTATGACCATCAAGATTAAGGCTTTTTTGATGGTGGCATGTCATGAACATCAAGAAAACAAAAAATCTGTGCATCAAGAAAACCAAAAATTGTAGTAGTGCAAGTATGTGACTAGTATCACGTTTACACCTTGATAATAGACATGTAAGCTTAATGATACACTTTGATATTATATATATTAGCTTATTGATACACTTTAATTATTATACACATAAAAGTTCATTTTAGTTTGTTTAGTTAGGATATCAATTATGTGACTCATACATGTTATTTCGAAAAACATTATTTTAAATTTATAAGTAGTCCAATATGTTTTACATTTTCTTGACGTTTTTTTTAGTAAAATTACCTATTACTTGACATTTTTTTAAAAAATGTCAAGTATTAGAAATTGTAAATGTCAATAAATGTGGTTTTTCTTGTAGCAGTGTATATTATTTTAAAATTTTTAAGGTTTTGAAAAACATTCCCAAACTATGGAGCAAATTAATAATGAATAATAGTACTAAATAATTTAATTACCAAAAGAAAATCAAACTACCAAAAGTCTGTTTATTTTTTTTATAATTATAATTGGGGTAGAGAGATTTGAACTACAAATTTTGTAGCTATTAACATACTTGGATACCAATTGAGCTATATCTGCTTTGAGTCAAAGATTTATTTGTTAAAATGATCCCAGTGTGTTTTTATTTTTAAATTATAAAAATCAGTTGAATTAAAAAAAATGATATATCATATTTGAAATTCTTTTCAATTTGATTCTTTATGCTTATTTGTTATGAGATTTATCATTGATCTATCGTGCATATCAAATATTTTAGAAAATATAAATATAAAGTATGGTACTTAACTTTTGTATTCTTTTAGTAATTGTTTCCATAATCATTTGTTATTACATCTATTGTTGACATATCCTATCAATAAATACAATATAATAACAAGAACAATAGCCAAATTATTATTATTATTATTATTATTTACATATTTCTTTACCATCAAATATATTAGTAACAACTATCAATAGAATAAAGAATGTATACAAGTAAATATTTCACCTAGTTTTCTGCACATTGTTGTTGGTATGCTTATTTGGTATTAGATCTATTATTTATATACCTCATAAATAGAGGGAACAGAAAATGGCGAGTGTAGATAGAATTCCCAAGATCTATCTTTGTCTTTTCTCATAAAGCTAAAGCAAGACAAAAGTAAATGCAATAACTAAGTTTGCATTTCACCACATCCATATAATTTACATGTGGGTTTGTAATTAAAGTGGAAAAAAAAAAAAAAACAAAAATGAAAATGATAGAGTTTTCATTATTGGTGTAAGAACTAGAACTATTTTGAAAAGAAAATGGTTCCCTTAGCAAATATGCAGAGAGAGAGATTAGGAGATGAATCCTAAAGTCCTTTTTGTTTGTTTCTTTCTTTTGTGAACCCTTTGAAAGCAAGCACTCAATTGTCATTCACATGCATTATAGGAGATCACAAGAAGTTGTGTCTAATCTTGGGGTACTCAGTGTCTTTATACCCAAAAAGAGAAAGTTAAATTGGGGTTATTACTATTAGGATTTGATTATTTATGAGGCTAATATGAAATTTAGTGTTAAAATCTGAGAGAAGATTCAACACAACTCTTTAAATTTAAAAGATTACTGCACGTGTTAGATTAAGTGTATCGTGGACGTTTAAGAAACTCATCAAAGTTATTTGGATTAACTTTTTCTAAGTATTTACTTAAATATTTTTAAATGAAGCAAAAGTAATTTTAAGTACTTGCTCGATCCATATTGAAAAGATAAAAGAGACCTCCCAATACTTCTAACAATTTAGAAAAATCATAATCGTATCATTATTTCTTTTAACCATTTGAGCTTATAATTTATAAGTCTATTTAGTTAAAAGTAAAATGTTTGATGGAGTCAAGAAACAAGAAGATTAATAACCTATTTGGTAGAGAATCTGGATTCTGTTTTATTTTTTCAAGTTTACTGGGTTCAACAAATATGTTATTGATAGACAACCTGAATTATATTTCTGAAAACTGTTTTCTGATTCTATGAAAAACAATGCAAATCCTGGAAACAATATTTTTATGTTTTCATTGTATCCAAAATTTGAATTTTAAATTTTAAAATGCAGAATTATATTAAATAGAGATAAGAAACTTAGAAATACAACATGTCATGTTATAAACTCAATTCATTTTTTTAAACATATGATATGTATCATGTAATGTATTATAAATTATTTAATATTACAAAATAATAATTATATAAAATTTTTAAGTTATACATAAATGAATTACTAACAATTTATTGTTAATTAAATATTAGTAGAAATATTAGTGGGTAACTACAACTAATTTTATAATTTATAAATATATAGTATCAAACACATTTTAAACCACTTTTTGACTTAAAATCCAATTTTTGAATCTACCATCTATTACATATTTGAAAACATGAAATAAAATTATGTTTTTATTAAATCCATTGTTCTTAAATTTCTATTTTTGAATTCTCTGCCAAACAGGAATATTATCAAATATTGATTATTTCAACGTAAGTTTGTTTAATTTTTATATAGTTTAGTTCTAAAAAAATTAAAGACGATCCAGTACTTACACAGCAAGGGAAAGTGTTGATTCCAATCCTCACAGACGAGTGATAGACAGTTATAAATCGAACTTAATCTGAACTCTGAACGTATAATCCTGTAATTTTGATTTTTTTTAAAAAAATTAAATTTAAGTATTTTTATTTTCAACTATCAGATTTACTTTGGTTTTTAATGAGGTTCAATTACCCTATTTTACTACCTGGATTTGATATTCTATTTTAATAAAATTGATTTTGAGATTTGGCATTTAGTTTTAAAAATTAAGTTCCTCTCAAATTTTTACTATTTTTTTTTATCTTTAGTAAGAGCGTTGAATTCTTAAGCAAATTTCAATAGAAATGAATTTTAAAAATTATTTTTTTTTAAGTTTTCAAAACTTGATTTGATTTTTGAAAATATTAATAAAAATTGATAACAAAGCAAGAAATTTAGAGGTGGGAGGAATGTTTATTAGAGTTAATTTTTAAAAATAAAAAATAAAAAACCAAATGGTTACAATTAACCATGTTGCCTGATAGTTCACAGTAACAGCGAGTATGCACCTTGACTTTTCATGAGCACTGGCACAAGTGAGTAAGAGAGGAACACGTCTCTGAACCGTTTTTGTTTGGGGGGGGGGGGCAAGGATGAGCTTGCTTCTTCACAAGCTTATCCCCGACCCAACCAACAACTGTTGGGTTTCCCATCTCTCCTAAACTTCCTCTAGTGTTTGACCTGAGTTGTATGAGGCAACTAGTATTCTAGTAGTAGGCAGCATCTCTTCTTAATTAGTTTTGAGTGGGAAGAATAACGTACCATGATACTTTTAGTTTTGTCGAGCCTAGTTTTGGTCTTTGGTTGGATGGTTATACATGCTAAAACTCCAATACATTCTTCTCTCCTCTTTCACTAGTGAGTGGTGAGTTTCCTTTTTCTTTAGATACCTCTTAGATTATGAGTTTGTTCCCAATAGCTAATCCAAAATCACCTACTCGATTGACAGACATAGTTTTTATAGCTGCTTTATCTACCTAAAGTCATGTAAACCATAAATGAATTAACAAATATGAAGCAAGACCTACTCCCTCTGAAAATCGCTTGAAAAGTGTTTTTTATTCTCTTAAATTAATAGAGTTTATGTTAGATTTCACTTGTTTGCTAGTGATTTTCTGGTCAAAATAAAGAAAATTAGAATTGAAAGGCAAACGATGAAAATCGAGCCAAAATCCAACAAAAAAAGAGAAGAAAAGTAAAACTGCCAAAAACAGGGCAGCGTCACGACGCTTTTTCCGGAGAGCAGCCTCCGACTTCAGCGTTGCGGTGTCATCCAACAGCGCGCTACCCTTTGATATCAGTCAACACCGTGGCACCATTGGCTAGCATCGCGGTGTCATCTTTCCTTATTTGAAAAATCTACATTTTTGGAAAGAATTTTGGACGGCCAACTCTATAAACTGGAGGGTTTCCAGCAGCCCGAAACATTAATCTAGACACCAAGAAACACAAGAAGTAGATAATTAAGAGAGAATTCATTAGAGTCCAAAGAGTGAGTTAGCTACAAGGAAGAGAGAAAAGAGTTCGAGAGAGAGTCGTGGTGCCGTTTGAGTTCGGACGTGAAGACCAAGGACATCTTGACAGTTCCTCCTCAATCAAGAGCTTCTTTTTAGTAGAGTTTTCCTTTCTTTACACTCTTTCTTTATTTATATTGTTGTGAACATGTTTCTTAAAGCTATGAGTGGCTAAACTCTTCAGTTTTAGGGTACTGATGAATTGTTTATGAAGTTATGTTGATATTGTAGACTCTTCCTAGTTTTGTTATAATGAGTATGTTTTTCATTGTTATTGTGCTTAATTCTTGTTGATTGGTCATCCTTGACTGTCAGATTAGATGTATGATTGAGATAATTGTATATCTAATTGGATCTATAACAATGAATTGTTGTTAATCTTGATGAAAATAGTTAGGTTAACAACAAAAGCTGTTTAAAGACTACTCTTAATGTCATGTAATTTGTATTGGTTTCAAGAAATTAGTAACCAATTGAGTTGCATGAGAAAATGTTGTTTTTGAAAGAAAATAACTTGAATTTATGTTTTTAGACTCAAGCATATGAATTGTCATAAAATCCATGAACCCTAGAATGTTGCATAATGAATTAAACAATGATTCATTACTCTAGAACTCTCTTTGACTCTTGTGTTTCTTATTTACTTGCTTTCCTTTTTAGTTTTTACTAAATCACAACTCAAGATCGAATCGTCAAATAAAATTGATTCAATTCTAGAATAGCTAAGTAACTTAAACTTTCACAATTGGAGATATTCGGAACTTAACCATCTTATATTATAACTTGACTCGTACACTTGCAGTAAACACGGAAAGTGCGCATCACCCTCCCATCCCAGAAAGAAAAAATAGGAGCTCTTGGTTTGGTTAATGTCGATTCGTATGGCAATGCGGACTCAACTCGAGATGAGGATTACGCTCTGAGCAATACTGCTATGAGCCAAAAGGGCTAGAAAGCTATCTCGCTAAACGAACGGAAAAAGCACGTATGGGTTCCCCTGATTGCAAGAGACCTTAATTTAATGGTTTTGATTTGTTTTTAAGTACCTCATAATTTGGCCACGGGAGCTTATAACTTGGACGGACAATATCACAATATTTTAGATATACACGTGGAACATCCATTATTCTTAACAAATTTCACATCTAACTCATCTAAGTATTCTAATATTATATATATAATACTTATCTTGGTTACATTAATTTTTATATTAATTAATTGACTCCTTGGATAAATCATTTTGTTTAGTATAATAAAATTGGTATGACTCGAATTATAGACCTCGTAATTACTAACACACTTATATATCTGTTGAGGTATACTATCGTAGGTAGAATTATTCATATTAAATAGTTATGAGTTTGGTAATGAGATAAAATAAGTTTATTCACATTTTTGTAGGCTTCACATGTAGCGAACCCTCCCTTATACCATAGCTTAAGTACTTCCATTTTAGATAAATCACATTTATTCATTTATTTATTTTTATTAATTATAGTTAACAATCGGTGCATGAACCGAGTTTTATTTTGAAGTTAAAGAATTTTACTATTTTAATTGTCCAACTTTTATCTGAATTTCCCTATTATATTAAACTTATTTGATTATTTCATGTCCCTTAATCTTATTATATAAAAGATATTATATATATTCTCACTCTATTTTTTAAATTTATAATAATAATAACTTTTTTTTAGTATATACAATATAATAACTATATCTTAAGAATAAAAAGACAATGCATGATGGCTATGATGGATCCTGATCCTACATTGCATCCAATAAACACATGCAAGCATGTTCAATAATATCAATTACATTATTAAATCTAAAACAATTAAAGGAAGAACAAAAATGCACACTAGTAAGAAAAGATGGTGAAGGACTTATTTATTTATTTATTTATTATTATTATTATTTGGTTTGGAAGGCTAAGGTTGTTCTGGGGTTCTAAGAACTTCATATTTATTAGCATTTTCTTTAGTTTTCTGACCTAATATGAACGGAATGAGAAAATTCAAATATGTCAAAAAAATAAATAAATAAAAGAGAGAGAGATTGAGAAATACCAATATATCACAATTTGCCACATCATTAATTTGAATCAATGATAAAAACATATGTTGGTAAATTGGATAAAGTTACAAATTTACTAGTTGGGTTGGATGTGCTCACCGAAGGGTGTTAACATTTTTAAGTGGCAAGACCGGGTTAAACTGCAAGGTAGCTCAAAAATTAGTTTCACAATGCCTATTTCTTAGTTAAAGGGTTAAAGGAAGTAAATGAGGGGGGGGGGGGAGTTGAAATCGGCCAGAAAAGAGATTGTTCCTCTAAAGTGTAAAGTGACAAGACGTGTTTAGCCATGAATATGGAATCCCTCAAATCACAATTATGGTCCTAGGATATTGCTCAATCTACTCAAGCACATAGCTAACTTAAGCGGAAAAGCTGACGTTAAGTATATGTAACTATTAGTTAAGAATACTTCCTAATTAAACTATATGCCAATTAATAATGAAGGAGAAGCATAACAAAACTAACCAACATATGCATTAAGTTCTAGAGTTAACCCATGATAATTAACTAATGAAAAAGTCTATAAGTAAATTGATTTCTCTTTATCCTTAGGTTACTCATGACAACTACATGTTATTACTAAAAATGCCGCGATGGCAAACATACATACCAAGAGTTAAGCTATGCTACTTTAGCAGCCCACACTTAACAATTACGAATTATATGCAACGTTTCTAGCAATTAGCACATCTAAACGATTAGTTTGTCAATCCTAATCATTCAAACATGCTGAGCATAAAAACAAAAGATAGAGATGCACAAGAGATAGAAATAATAACATTCAACCCAAATCCTTACATAATATGAAATTGGTTCTTCCACTTCCAAAATTCTAAGCAAAAATGAGTTAAAATTAAAAACTAGGGTAAGAATCTAGTTGCACTAACATCAAGCCAAGTTACAATAAAGAGGAAACAACCTAAAACTAAGAAATAAAACAAGAAGTAGAAGAACTCTGAAAAATGCCCAAAGCTCGGACTGGTCGCCTCTCCAATTCCTTCATTTCTTCTCTCCCTCAAAACCTAGAAAATGAGATGGTTATATAGAAATCGTGTTGGCGTTGAGACGCTGTAGGACAACACTGCGGTATTGATGGCCTTTCTACCCTCATGTTGTGCCACAACACCATTGAGTGCTATGGCGCTATGCTCCTCCATGCACGTGCACAAATGGGTAGCACTCCATAGGGAAGCATCACGACACTGCAGCTTTGCATTACTTCCGTGGTTAGCATTGTGAACGGGCGCCACAACATGTTGAATGGCGTCGTGGTTGCCATAACTCGACTTCTTCCTTTTTGTTCTATTTTGCTTGCTAAATGCTTCCTTTAAACTCAGAAATGTATCCAAACCATCCCAAAGTTTTTGTATGCTTGATAACCTATCTAAACACTAAAACAAACATTAAATATACTGGAACTAGCATGATTTAGGCCGAGTGAAAAACACCTAAAAAGTGCTTTATTTGCCTTTGATTTAGGGATTTTTTATTGTGGATTTAATATGTTAGTGATTTTCAAGTAATAATGAAGAAAATAAGGTCTAAAAGTTAAAAGATTCAAACTGAGCCAAAACCAGGTGAAAAATAAAAGAAGAAGTGCAAAAACCCTAAAAACAGGGCAGCATAGCACAAAGTGTAGTTATGTCGCCCTCTAAGCTCCAAACCCGAGAGCTCATAATTTGGGACAACACAAGTTCACATTTCAAAATGAAGTTTTGACATCCCCATCTGATGTCATTCAAAATCCAAATGAGCCACCATAGCAGCGAAAATTCTAATAGATGTAAATTTCGCCATAAGAGAAAATATTTCTTCATAATCAGTCACACCCCATTGTGAGATGTGAAAAGCCACGAGCAACCAATCGCACCAACGAGATCAAAATCGAGTCGTCACTCTTGCGCTTCACCTATTATACCCTGACTACACAGAATGAGATAATTCGATTGGCTTCGCTCCTTCTGGTAATGGGACAAGTTCCTCTCATTCTTCTTTAAGGTTTAGGCATAAATCTCTTCTTTCATTGTATTCTCCCACTGTAAGCACCTAATTTGTAAGCACGTTCAAAAGCTTTAAGCGAATTAATATTAATAATCTCATATTGTAAAAAAAAAAAAAAAAAGAAAAAAAAGAAAAAAAAAAGGGAAAGAAAAAAAAAAGGGGAAATAGAAAAAAAAAAAAAAAAAAAAAAAGAAAAAAAAGAAAAAAAAAAGGGAAAGAAAAAAAAAAGGGGAAATAGAAAAAAAAAAAAAAAAAAAAAAAGAAAAAAAAGAAAAAAAAAAGGGAAAGAAAAAAAAAAGGGGAAATAGAAAAAAAAAAAAAAAAAAAAAAAGAAAAAAAAGAAAAAAAAAAGGGAAAGAAAAAAAAAAGGGGAAATAGAAAAAAAAAAAAAAAAAAAAAAAGAAAAAATGAAAAAGAAAGAAGAGAAGATAAGGAAGGGGAGAAGTCGGTTATAACTTTTTATTGAAGGGAAAGCTTTGCCGACTTATTTCTCTTCATTTCCAAACTCATTTCTATGCTATCTTTCAGCTGCACTTTGTGAAGAGGTTGAAGAAGAGTTCTAGGGCAAATTCGTGCAAGGTTTTGGACGGTTTCATGGTAAAACTGAAGCTGAAATAGAAGCTTCATTTGCTGTCGCACAGTTCGAACCAGGTTTGGTGTTTGGTGAATATCGAGCTGAAGAGATTGAATTTTTGGTTGAAATTTTAAGGTTAGTAAGTTAACTCAATTTCAAACAACTTTTATGAAGGATGCCTGAATTGAAATGGAATAAAAACATGTAAACTTTTAGCTGGAAGTTACTGATACAAAATTTTTGTGCAATCTGAAGTAGCGCAGAGAAAAATTGCAATATCTGACAAACAAGAACGAGTTAAGCCATGAAAATTTGAGGTAAGCTAGAAAACAAGTTTCTTTACAAGTTTGTAGAAGGAAAGAAGTTCTAAATCTGGCTGGAAATATGACTTTGAACTGACAAAAGTGAGAACAAAAAAAAAAAAAGAAGGAAACTCTGCTGTCGGGTGTCGTTAGGAAGCTGGTATCGCTGAGAAATTGGAGTGTGAGTAGCGAGGCAAATCTCGCTGGTAGTGCAGAGGAGGTTTTTGTCTCACAAATCTCCCTGACTCTCGCTCGGTGTCGCTCCTCAGGTAATCTCGCTAGTCTCGCTTATTCTGGTGTCGCTAGTGCCGTGTACCTGTTGTGTAATTTCGTTGGTAATCTCGCTAGTAAGGTGAAATCTCGTTGGTAATCTCGCTAGTGACATAGAATCTCGCTTATTATGTTTAATTTAGAAAAGAAAGGGAGTCTTGGTGGTGAATCATGATTAGAGTTTAAGTATGCACATTTAATGATCATGTAAAGGAAGTTTAAGGAAAGCGTAACGTGAGGAATGTGTTTTTACAGGCCAAGAAGAGCTCGGAAAGGCATATAATCCGCTCAGGGCCTGAGGACAAGTTGTGAGTGACACTTTTCTTTCTTTGAAAACAAAGTTTATTGAAAATGTTTAGTTTGGTTTTTCTTATGAGATATGGCTTTGAGATGAACTGTTTTCTTGAAAAGCATGATGTTTGATGATATTGTTCACAAGGCATGTTTTATCCGTTTTCTATAAGATGTTGAATGGCATGTTGTGAAATGTTGTTTATCGTGATATATCTGATTTTTCATGAAAGATTTTCATGTGAACTATTTACGTATAATACTGGTTTCTAAAATGTTTTAGAGAAGGCTCAATGCTGAAGGACATGAGAAGGCATGTGAGTTTCCCCGGGACCTAGTACTGAAGGACTCGTAGAAGGTACTTGGGCAACCCACGATATTCCTACGTGCACATAGAGGTTGTGACATTGGGTGTGTTGAGTCTTGCTCCACCCCAACTAAGGTTGTTATTGACGTTGAGTGCGTTGAGTTTTATTTCGCCTCAACTAAGGATGTTTTTGACGTCGGGTGCGTTGAGTCTTGCTCCACCCTGACTAAGGGAAAGTTTTGAGAACGAACTGATTTTCGTGTACGATCATTTTGGCATGAACATATGTGATTTGATTACGTTGTTGAAAATTATGATTTTACAGAAATGATTATTTGAATCATGTTTACGTATATGGTGTTATAACGATTGTAATACGCCTGTTTTCGAACAAAAGATGGTTTTACAAAATTAGTCACTCACAGGGCTTTTAGCTCACGCTTTCCATGTTTTCTTTTCCTCCCAAGTAGCAAGGACGTTCCTGGTACATTGCCTACTCCAACTCGCCCTGCATAAGCTTCGAGTTTCCAAAAAAAAATCTGTCCTGTTTTGAAGTGGTCCTTGTATGTAAACCTTATATAGGTGGCATGTAGACTCAACTGTGTATTTACTAGGAATTGAAACATGGTTTTGTATAAGGTCTTTACGAATGAGTTGTAAATTTGAATTATCGATACATATAAAATTCCTATTATGTTATGGTTTGAAAAATATTAAGGAGCAATACGTATGTTGTAAACAGTACAAGATCAATGGGTAGAAGTGGATGGTGTGCGTCACAAGAGGGGTGATGTATGCCGTCCTCACATCTCCTTTCAGGATATGTAAGTAATTTGGGGGGGGGGGGGGGATGTGACACCCACTCTTTTAGGCCCTTAGCTTCTTCAAATGAGTTTGGCTCTTCCACTTTCTATAGAGGCACAAGACTGTGAAAGTGTCATAGTGTCTACATAGCTGACTTCTGTACATTTAGGATTGATTGGACTTCTGTACACTATGAAAAAATTCCCGAAGTGTAGCTATGCTCTCTTAGAGCGCAGTTGCGCTACCTTTCATTTTTTGAAAAAATTTGTAAATTTGGAAAATATTTGGGTGGTCACTTTAAGGATGAAAACTCAGCGGAAAAGAGAGACTTAAAGTGTGAGTTTGCTATAAGAAAGAAATGAAAGTGTTGTAGAAGAGTTGAAGACCGTTCGAGATGCCGAGGTGTCGACCAAGTGGAGATTGAAGGAATTCAATGTCAGGAAGCAATTTGAGAGTCTTCTTCTTAAGTTTCTGATAACTTGTAGAAATACAAGTTATTATAGTCATTATTTGATTTAATTAGAGTAACTTTGGAGTTAAACGCATGACTTTGGTAGTTGAATGGTGAAAAATGTATCACCATGCGTTGCCACTACTTACAAAAGAAAATGCCTAAAAAACGATGAGCTTTTCTGTTCCTAACACAGGGTTAAGAAGAAAAGAAGTGTAAACAACCAAGTACGAAGAGACGAAGCTGCTGCGAGAACAAGTGGAAAACCATGCGTCGAGCCTATGCGTTGAGACCATGCGTCGATGAAGAAACAGACGCATGCTCAAACAGCTGTCATGTCATTATGAAAAAGAGCAACAACCTATCAGATCATGACATAACAAATAGGCTGACAAATCTGAAAAGTCTATACAGCGTGGCTGAAATTTAATGCAAAGGTGTAAGGTCATCATGATATCAACCTTTTGACGCCTATAAATAGCCCAAAAGCTTCTCCGAAAAGAAGAGGAGAGAAGGAGAGACCAGTTCAAGAGGCGAAAGCTCTGCACTAATTCTCCCTCACCATAACCAGCCTCCATTTCGAGCTCTTCTGAGAGAAGGATTCTGAGCACCTTCAGAGTCGTCTCCCAGTGAGTGAGAACCTTCACCCTATGGAATCTATGTATCAGATAGCAACCATCTCAAGCCTCCATGAAGCAAGACGTTGCCAGTGGCGTCAGACGCCCTTCATTTCTGTTTTATTCCCATTTCTCTCATTCTTGCTTATATTTTGTTAATGACATTCGAGAGAATGACTTATTTTCTTAATATAAGTTTGATTGACTATTATCTTCCATCTATTTCCGTATTAAACACCTTACACCATGTTTCAATGCTAAATGAGTTTGATGTTAAAATTTAGTTTTTCTTGAGCAATCCTGAGTATATTATATCTTGATTAATGCATATCTTTAGCTTGCATAACTTTGTCTGACAAACACAAGTAGTAAGCATGACTGTCGAGCTTGAGAGAGGAATAGTTAATCTTTACCATTTATTAAGACTAGATGAGTTGCAGAGATGTAGTTCATCTTTTGCCGATGCAAACTTACCATGCGTCTTAGAGATAAGATTAATGTGGCGTCGAAATATCGAGAGATGGATTCACAAACGCAGTTTGTAGGTATGTAATTGTACTAAGAAGGTTTAGGTAACAACTAGCTCTTGCGTTAACTCTACTCCTATCGCATGATTCATTTCATTCTCAACGCATGCTATCTGACACTAAATGACATATGACTAACCATCGCCGCATCCACCTCATTTTTAGTAGTAGGAAAATCTTCATTCTTTATGTATAGTTTGACACATACAACCAACAAATGCACATATTACATGTACAGATCACCGCATAGTCAAGCAAATAATCTCAACGTCTAGTTATTACAAATCCCTGCGTTCGACCCTAGACTCACCAGGAAACCTATAAATACTTATACTTGGGTCTTTATAGGAAAACTTGCTTAATCATGATCACATTTAGAGTAATTCTCGACGCATCCTTGTACGGAAATGTTAAAATCTGTTTTTGTGCAACAAGCTAAGAAACTCAATTCAATTTAATTAAGAAATTCATCTCGAACAGTTTCTCTTTCTCTTTTGCTTTTATGCTTGAGAACTCATATGAAAATATGTATCTGATTGCTATGTGTGGCTAAACTCATAGTTTTAGGGTGTTTGATGATTTAGTTATGGATTTAAGTTAATGATTTAGTGATTTTCATGGATGTTGTATGATATGTTTTCAATATTATTATGCATTATTCTCTATTGATTAATCATCAATAATTGCAAGGTTAGATGTATGATTGAGTGGTTGTATGTCTAATTGGATCCATTCCAGGTGTCCTAAATCTCCAAGGGTCTCATAGTTTTGTAAATTATGTAAAATACATTTTATTTATTCAATAAAATATGAAATTATTTTATTTGTCTTTTTGTATTAACTCAGTCCAATAAACTAAGATTCATGGTTATTTTATGTAAACTTAAACATGTATGTGGTTGACATACAAGGTCGGATCATGTTTAAGTAATAACCAGGAGGTTTGTAGTATAGGGATAAGGTTGAGTTCCTTATTCTGGTAATACTAAGATACGACCCACTTTGTAATTGTTACAAGAGTTGTAAAGTGTTACAAACGATTTGATTCTAATCGTTCGTGTGGAGACATATGAATAGAGGTATCCTACGCAAAGAGTTTGTATAAGACTGGATCGCAAAGTGTTTAATTTCTCTTTGTAACGCCATTAATTGAAGAAGTTAACCTTTCATAGGATGACTATAGATGAAGACATTAATCTTGAATAAGTTATGAACTCCTATCTATGTGGACAATCCTTTGATCTGTATGGGTGAGAGTGGCTAGATCGTCGACTTAATATGCCTACCATTTTAGGGATTTGTCTTAATAGGGAGTTGGAAACATATTTTCATAAGATTGAATTCACTCCTTCCCATGTTTAGGGTAAGTAGATAAATTGCTCCCTTAAAGGTTGATTCTGGGTCTTGAACAAAGAGGCCTGACGCTCTCACTGGCCCGAGAATGGTTAGTTTATAGTTGGAGTATAAACTGTTTGTTCATTAGAGGGATTTGAAAAGATTTGAATCATTTTTGGCGGAGGTGCTTAATCACTTTGCCTCAATTATGTTGCCATGAATTTGTATAGAACAAGAGTAAATAAACATGCTCTAAAACAAACCACAAGATTCATGGGGAAAAGAAATTAAATACCTTTGTAGATCTTATCTCCAAGGTAGCAATCACCCTTTTGGAAAGAACACCAACAATGGATCTTCTCTGGTATACTCTTGGGACAAGGAGGTTTGTGGGAACTTTGTGAAAAGAAGGGAAAAAGAGTAAAGAATTTCTTTTGAGAGTAAAAGGTGAGTGAAAGTTTCGTTATATGTTTCAGACATAAAAACTAAATTGAGATCCCATCTCGATTTAAAGTGAGGGAAGTTGGTAACTTTTCTCCCCATTAACCACTCCCCTGTATTGCAAGGGAGTTATTTTGTTATTTAATTAAATAATATATTTAATTAATATAAATAAATAAAATAAAATTTAATTAATTTATAAATAATAATTAAATATTAATTAAATTACCATTTAATTATTGAAATCTTATTTAATTAACTAAAGGAAATCAAACATCATATATTTGATTCAATGTGTTATAATACACATATACTCTCATAACCTATAGTTTTAATATGAATCCAATTCATACTAAGTAATATTCTCACATTATAAACTTTACATTATGATGCATCTCATACATAATGTTAATTGCATCATATACGATTAATTCCCTTAATTAATTTGAACACTCAAATTCTTTTATCACCTAATTTCCTTGTTTTAACTTGTTGCGAGCTACCAAAGGGACTTAATGGACCTAAAGTTATAAGCTTCAATGATTCAAGGTTAATAAATTAAACTCTTTAATTATACTAGTTAACATTCATTAACCATGGGGCATACCACTAAAGACCCGTAGTTGCACTCTTGTGAACTATAGTATATTTATGTGTCCATTGATTAACCATATTTTGTAAGTAAATCCTTCACATGGTGTTTGTAATTACAGCTGGATCCAATTACCACTTTACCCCTATAATTACCTCTTACACCTTAAGTATCACTGATTGTCAGCCTCTGCCCTGAGCCACTCCCCTACAGTCTGACATAGAGCATGAGGGCAACAGACACCGACCCTCATATGCGTCCATGTGATGTCTCTCGAGGCTATGTTTCCAACTTTTCTCTTTTAAGTCTCCCATACTTAACCATTTTTCCATCAATGTACCAATTATGTGTCCAACCCTTACTTTCCTCCCTTAGGATTGCTTTTCAACTCTCCAAATCATCAAAGACTTAACCAAATTCTATCTTGAAGAATGTCCATGCGTTTACCCTAGGTAAGGAAGTGTTTTTCCTTCAAATTTGCCTTATGTGTTTACCGTCCTTTACAAGACCTAGGTTTTCCTTCCAACACTTCAACACTTAACCAATTTCCTTCCAAATGAGGTGCTATGCATCCAAGCTAGTCATTCTTATAGCATAGCTGAGTTCTCCTAGCATAGTTGTGAACTTAGAAGGATTTCTTAGCTCAAAAGGTCACCTTGAGGTTCAAAGCCCAAAAATTGCTTAATGTGACTTTCTCCCAAACTTACCTACGGCTTATTCTCAACTCAAAACTCAAGTTAACACAAACTTTTTTCTTCCCTCCTTCCATCTCAATGCATGGTGTCCTAGAGTTGGCCAAAATTTGGCTGACTCCACAGGCCCAGATTTTCTGGCTAAAAAATTTTCTAACTCCACAGGCTTGCGATCCAAGTTTTACCCCATTTGTCTTAGTTGCTTTCCTTTATAAGAAATTAGGTCAAAGATTAGGGTGTCACAATTCGCACCTTAGAAACATTTCGTTCTTGAAATTTAAGTTAAAGACTCAATGTCAAAATTAAGGAACAAGCTTCTTTATTTATTTATCATTAACTTTACACTGACACCAAAGAAAAACAACAAACAATAAACATAACTTTTAATTCTCTCTTCCTTCTCTTCTTCCCTTCTCCTCTTTTCTTCTTCTTCCTACGTCCTTCCACCTTCTTCGTTTTAATCATAGGGGCCTCCATTGTTGCGTGGACAATCTTTACAGAAATGACCAGGTCATTCACACATATAGCAAACGTCCTCTCTACCTTCTCGGTCACCCTTGTGATGATGCCCACAGTTCATACATGGGAACTCCTCCATCAGGCCCTTTTGTCGTTGGCAGAAGTCTATAAACACGTGACACCTTATCCTGTTATGTCCTTCAAGCCCGTAGGTATAGCATCTTCTTATCACTTTGAGGCACTTTCCCATGTGGGATTTCCCACATTCTAGACACTTGATCTTTGGTCGTTTACTCCCTTCTCCTGACATTTTTGGACTACAACTGGCAAGAAATTAATTTCAACAAGTCCAGTTATAATAACCACAGTTTATAGAGAAAGCAATTTCAATTTGTTGATACAGACACACTTTGCTCAACTCCTGACTTGAACGATTTGTTCTTTGAAAACCTAGAAGTGCATCTCTCACTTCTCATCTTTTTTTCTCGAATCAACAACTCCTTTTCTTCTTCCTTTGCCACTTCCTTTCATAGATTTTCTTCTTCTCTTAGCGGCTTCTACTAACATGGGAAACTTGTCCCACTTACTAATTGCAACAAGGGTACGAATTTTACTTCTTAACCCTTCTACGAACCTGTTACACCTATCTACTTCATCCACCACTAATCGAGTAGCATACTTAGAAAGTTTAGTAAACTTCTTTTCATACTCTGCTACTGACAATCAAACCTGTTCTAAATGCAAAAACTCTCTCTGTTTCGCATCACGAAAGGTTTGAGGAAAATACTTCTTATAAAATGATTTTCTAAAATACTCCCAGGTAGGTTTTGTTTTCTTTCTACATCTTTCCTCAGCTAATTTGCACCAATCTTCTACTCCTTTTTGGAGTAAGAAGACGGTTCGATTCTCCAGACACGTTATTACTTGAAAACACTTTTCCATCCGAGTAATCCATACCTCTGCCTCTTCGGGATCTATCGTCCCTTGAAACGTACATGCTCCTAAGGCTTTCAACCTTTCTATCCTATACAACCTCTCGAGATCTTCAGACAAACTACTTAGATTCTTAGCTATCTGTCGAGCAAATTCATGAATTACCTGTGCTTCTCTCGCACTTATCATCACCGGATGACTCACTTCTCATTCCTCTTTTGCTGGGGATCCAAAAATAGCATTCTGAGTTCCACTTGCACGTCGCCGTCGAGGTTTGTTTCTTCGAGACATCTCCTATATGGCTAACCAGTTTTAGAAACACAACTATGTATGTTAATTTTAATTTTTCCTTCAAATTAAGCATAATCCTAAATCCAGACCATTCCTAAGTAAACATTAGTTTTTCCCCTCAACTTCTCTCTAGTTTTTCATAACTCGTCACTAAGTATCAGAACATCGAGTCTTGTTGGACGCATACCTCTTTAAAGGAGGGGATTTTGGTTAAGTGTTGGACTTGGAGAGGGATGTGGAAGCATAGGGGAAGGCTTATGGACGCATAGAGAGCTTGGAAAGGAAATTTGGCTAAGTATAGGAAGGTCATGAGGAAGAAAAGAGAACAAAAGAAGCCAAACCCTAAAAGAAAACACCATGAATGCAGTGAGGGAAGCATGGAAGCATGGTCCCTATCCCGGGACTAAGTTGGACACATGGTTGGACCTTAGGTGCTAGGTGGCTTTGTTTGGACATAACACTTCATAAGATGGAAGTGTCGGGATGCATGACGAGAATACCATGCATGGAACCACTTGGTTGGACACATGGCTAGGCTACCATGCAAGGTGACATGTGGAGTTTGGGTGTCAAGTTGAGAAGCAAAGTTAGGTAACTAAGCTTGCCATTCAAACTCTATAAATAGGACTAAGAGGGGGAGAAGGGCCACATACCATTAAGAAGTCTGAGTTTTTCTTGAGAGAAAGGAAAGGAAGAGGGTCCAAGAGAAGGCCTTGCGTCCAAGAAGCTGAGGTTTGTGTCCAAGAGAGGTGGTCTGCTAGCTACCTTGTGTCTAACAGCTGTCTGATGTCCAAGGGGAAGTTGTCTTGCATTCAACAGTGCTGTCAGAAGGAGGAAAATAGGTGCCTCGCGTCCAAGAATTACTGCCCTGCATCCAAGGAAGGTCCCTGCATCTAAGAGGGAGTTTTTCTGGTGCTTAAAAGTTGTTCTAAGGTTCATAAGGTCTTCTGGTTGCTTTTTCTTTGAGTCCCAAAAGCTCGAGAGAAAATTGGAAGGTTTGGAAATCAAAAACCTTAAAAGAGCTTGGAATTAATAGCAAAGGTGAGTGGTTGATTTCTTTTCTTGAGAGAATGTAATTATATTATTTATGAATGAGTAATAGAATGTTATGAGTTTTATTTGTTAAATATATGGATTATTGTAATTATGCGTGCTATGGTGAGATCTCGAATAATTTATCGAGTTTATTAGCATGATGTTATAAGCATGCTAGGATAATTATTATTTACATATCGAGCTTATTGGATTTATGGAATATATATATCAAGCTTATTGAATTTATGGAATATATATATCGAGCTACTTGGATATATAGTATCTGCATATCCAGTTTCTTGGATATTGTGTACTAATTCAGGTGCTAAAGGAAGTTACGAAGGCATTGATGGACAAAATGTGGCCCCCAATGCCAAAGGATGTGGAAAAGGCATATGAGTAGCCTGAATATATTTTCCAATGTCGAAGTACTGAGAGAAGGCATTAATGATGACAATCATGTTTGGACCGGGATCTGTGACTGCACTGGATGGTTAGAGGGTTTGAAAGACCTAGTTTCTAAGCCAGTGGCGGGGATTTTCCTCGTGGGATGGTCAGGGGGTCGACAGATCTAGCTCTTGAGCCTACGAGAAGTACTCGAGGGGATGGTCAGGGGGCCAACGAGCCTAGCTTCTAAGCCTCAACAGTAAGTTGTAGGTACTATGTGCACATAGAAACATAGAGGTGTTGAGAAAATTTGAATACCGAGATGAGTTTGGTTGTGCCGAGGGCCAGTGGGAAAAGCAGACACTGGAAATAACCCTATGGGGAGGTTTGATTTAAAGCTCGATATGGTTGATTTATACTTTCTTATGATTCATGTTTGTGGAATTATTATTGTTATTGATTTCGAAAGGGTTAGTGAAACCTTAGTTGTATCAATCACTCACTGAGCTTCGTAGAAGCTCATTCTTTTCTTATGTTTTCCTTTTTAGGTAACAGCCGAGTTACTGTTGCTGATCGAAGTCAAGGTCTGTTGAGATATCATGTGCTTTTGGTTATAGGCATAAGAATAAATTATAATATGAACCAAGTTCGATCGAGAAATTATGTATATTTAGCCATAGGCAGTAGTCTAAAAGAGGAACTAGGATCATTTTTTCAGTAAACAAATTTGTTAAACAGTTGTAATAATAAATTATGAATTTGATTAATGGATTAGTTTATTTCTATCTGTATAAGTTGCATATGATAGTTTTGAGAAAGGTAGAGTTTCGCGGTAGGCATCGCAAGAGGGTCGGTGTTTGCTGTCCTCACGCTCCTTGTGGGGCTGCAGGGGAGTAGCTCGGGGCGAGGTGTGACACTGATCCTCTAAGGAACAATTCAGTTTATGGTCCAACCATAAACAAAGTTCCTATCAGATCAGTGAAAGGGTGAGGCTTCATTGTTCAAGTCTCAAAATTAGCACTTAAGGGAACAACCTATCTATTTTCCCTAGAGTCAGGAAGGAGTGAATTCCATCTTGTGAATTTATGTTCCCAACTCCTCACTCGGCATCATTCCCAAAATGGTAGACATATTGAGTTGGCAGCTAAGGCCACTCTCACATACAAATCAAAGAACGATCCTCATGAGCAGGAGTTCATAACTTTTTTAGTATTGAGATCAAGTTAGATGGTTCTCGTTTGAAATATAAAACTCTTCAAATAATGGAGTTACAAAGAGAGATTGAATATCGTGGTCCAGTCTTATACAGACTCACTGTATAGTATACCCCTACTTACATGTCATTACACGAACGATTTGGATAAAACCGTTTGTAATACTTACAATATTTGTAAAGCTTACAAAGTGGACCATATCCACAATGTTACCATGATGAGGCACCCAACCTCATCCATATACTATAGACATCTTAGGTTATTCTTGAACACGATCCAATTGTATGTCAACCACATACTGTTCAAGATAATTAAATAACCTAGGATCTTAGTTTGTTGGATTTTAAGTTATACAAACAAATAACAATTATTATAAAAATAAATAATACTTTATTTATTAATTTATTTACAAATTTACAGACTACAAAATTTAGGACATAAATCCCAACAGGATCAGTGGTACTTAAGGAGTTAAATGTATCTACAGGGGTAACACAGTAATTTGACCAAGTTGTAGTTATGAGTAATTTGTGAAGGGTCGACTTACTGTTGATTAGTTATTTCCATGGTTATAGAAATATATCTATAGTGAAAAGAGTGCAGTTGTAGGTCTTTAGTGGAGTGACCTATAGTTAATGAATTAATTAAACTCATTAAAGAGTTTAATTGATTAATCTCATATCATTGAATCTTCTAATCTATAGGTCCACAAGGTCCCCTTGCTAGCACATTAAGGCTTTGTATAAGAATAAAATATTTTGGTTTGATTTGAAATGTTCAAATTAATAAGGGAGTTAATTGTATATAATACAATTAGTATAATGTATATAGATACACTATAATTGTATATGATATAATTAGTATAATGTATATAAATACTTTATCGTATAAAGTTATATTTGAATGAGATTCAAAATTTATACTTTATATTATAAGAGAAATGAATATTTCAATAAGATTTAAAATTTAATTATATGAATGAGATTCATATAAAAAACTATAGGTTAAATTTAATATGAATGAGAGTCATATTAAAACTATAGGTTATGTGAGAGAAGGTTGTTTAAATATGATTCAAATTAAATTAAATATATGATACTAAAATTTATTAATTAATTAATCGCTAAGTAATTAATTTTATTTAATTATATATATTAAATATGATTTAATCTATTATAATTAAATCAATAATATTATTATAATATTATTAATTAAGGAAATAACTCCCTATGTTTAAGGGAGTTATTTCCCTATGTTTAAGGGAGTTATTCCCACTCTCACATCTTTTTCACGTAAAAAGAAAAGAGAGAAAAGAATGAGGTAAGGGAGAAGAAGTTTTGTGAGTTTTTTCTCTAGTGCTAAAAATTTCTTTTAAAAGATCTCTCTTCTTCTCATCTTCTTCCTCCCTTACCAAAATCAAAAGAGAGTTCACAGCTCTTCTTAGTACTTCCTGAAAATAGCAAAGAAGGCTTATTGGTAGTGTTCCAAAGGTGTTCCCTGTATCACCCTTGTTGAAGGAGTTTTCTTTCTGGTTCGTGATTTGGTAAGAAGAACGCAAACATACTTGAAGACAGTCTTCAAAGGTAGAGAACTTCTAGCTCTTATTTTCTTCTCAATGGCATGTTGAGTTTTTGCAGTTTATCCAAGTTTTCTCTTCTCTAATTTATATTTTCAAAAGAAAATTATTGGCATATGTTGATCACTCGTTTCCTCTGAGGATTCAATTCTTTCATCTATGACATTGAATCTCTACTAATCTTTCATGAAAAATAGCAAGATTAATTATTAGAAAAAGCTAATTATGCCTATTCTTAATGTTATGCCTCTTAATTTGATTTCAAGAAATTAGTAATCAATTAAGTTACACAAGAAATGGTTGTTTTTTAGAGAAAATAATCTAGATATTAGTTTCTAGACTTAAGCATATTGTTAAACCTTAAGCATGACTCTTAATGAAGTAATTAATGAAATCAACACTCTAGAACACTCCTATCTCTTGTATTTTCATTTGCTTTTATTTTCTTTGTATTCAAAATACAAAATCCAAACTCGATTCTAATTCCTTAGATAAAATCAACTCAATTCTTGAATAGATATGTATATCAAATTCAATCCCTAGTGGATACGATACTCGGACTTAAATTGTTTTATACTAGAACTTGACCAGTGCATTTGGAGAGCTATCATATTAATTGACCAACTGTGTAAGAAAGTTGAAAATAGAAATAAATATGGTATTGTGCAAGCATACACTGTCAATGAAGTAATAATCTCAGAGTATTCCAAGAGTCGAATCCCTCGAGATTAGCTATCTAATTAGGTTTGTTTGAAGCAATGCAATTAAGTGACCAAAGAAACTAAGATGCAATTGTTGCTAGTTGATGTGGATAAAACTTAAAAAGATAAAGATAATCAATGATGGAAGTAAGGTTTCAACTGTAAGCACTGGCTTATAATGCTAAGTGTTGGGAGAAGGCAAGTATAATGGTGACTATGCGTTGCTAGAGGAAAAGTAGCCGAGGGTGGAAGAGCTAAGCATTGGCCAAGACTATGCTTAATGAAAGCAGGGAAGAGTATTTTTCTTTTGAGTGGCCATGCGTTGAAGGCGAAATCACGAAGAGTTATGAGCTGAAGCAGTCACTTGCGTTGGAAGAGAAGTTGATCATTGGCGGGGAAGGAAATGTTTTTGAACTACCATGCGTTGGTAAGGTTGCATGCGTTAAGGTCTCCATGCATTGGAGACGGATATAATTGATTGAATTGTATGCGTTGAAGGTAGGAGGCTTGAGGGCACCATGCGTTGAGGGTGGCTGTCTGCTGAGGGGGTTGATAGTAGGCTGCGTAGAATGCCTTACCTTGAATTGAGAAGGGAAACCCCGCGCGCCAGCTTGCATAAAAGAGTTTAGTCAGCAATATATATAGGTGAGTAAATTGAATATTTTATCATTTTTAGACATCTTCGAGAGCTTAAGTCGGTTCCATTTTTAGACAAACTACAAGGAAAGGTAGAAGAAGGTGTTCTTGTGGATTTTTGGATAGAAGCCTACTCGTTTTGGTATTGAAATCTAAGCTGGAACAGAACATTAATTGTGGACGCACCAATTGGACAGTATTAGATGTTTGGAGTAAAACGAATCGAGGAGATTGAGTCTAAGACTGAAATTTTAAGGTTAGTAAGTTAACTCAATTCTGAACAACTTTTATGAAGGATGTTTGAGTTTAAATGGAATAGAAACATGTAAACTTTTAGTTGGAAGTTACTGATAAGGAATTTCTGTGCAATCTGTAGTAGTGCGGAGAAATCATATAATATCTAACGAACAGGGACAAGTTAAGTCACGAAAATTTGAGGTAAGCTAGAAAACATATTTTTCTACAAGTTTGTAGAAGGAAAGAAGTTCTAAATTTGGCTGGAAATATGACTTTTAATCGACAGAAGTGAGAACAAAAGGAAAGGAGGAAACTCTGCTGTTGGGTGTCGCTAGGAAACTGATATCTCGGAGAATTGGAGGTGAGTAGTGAGACAAATCTCGCTGGTGGTATAGAAGAGCTTTTTGTCTCTCAAATCTCGCTGACTCTCGCTAGGTATCGCTCGTCAGGTAAATCACGCTAGTCTCGCTTATCCTGGTGTCACTAGTATCGTGTCTTGTTGGTAGTTCCGCTAGTAATCTCGCTGGAATATGGGATTTTCATTAGTAGTCTCGCTTATTAAGTTACTTTGGAAAAAGGGGAGGCTCGGTGATGAATCATGATCTGAGTTTAATTATGCAAACTAAATGATCAAGTAAAAGAAATGTAATGTAAGGAAAAATGTTTCTTTCAGGACAAGAGGAGATAGGGAAGGCGTATAATCCACTCAAGGCCTGGAAAGAGCTGTGAGTGACACTTTTCTTGTTTCACAATTTCGTTATACATGTTAATTTGGTTTTCTAAATTGTTTATAATTTTGTTATCCATTAATTTACAAAGCATAGTTTGTGTTTTGTTAAACGGTATTGAAAAGTATGTTTATGAAATATTATTGATTTATGAATTGCCCTGTTTTCTTATGAAAGATTTGTATATGAACTATTTTGTATAAAGTATTACTGTCCTTAAAGGAAAATGTTTTAGAGGAGACTCAGTACTGAAGGACATGGAGAAGGCACGTGAGTTTCCCCGGGACCGAGTACTGAAGGACATGGAGAAGATACTTGGGCAACCCGCCATGTCCTTATGTGCACATAGAGGTTATATGCTGGTGCGTTGAGTTCTGTTCCGCATCGAGCCTTATTTGTTTTCGACGTTTAGGTGTTGAGTTTTGCTTCGCCTCAACTAAGGAGAAGTATTGTAACTGTACTGTTTTATTTATGAATTGCTGAAAAACCATGTATGATTTGATAAGGGCATTTAAACGTGATTTAATCAATGAAAATGAGATGATTCTATGTTTTACTCATGCTGACAGAATTTGTTTAAATCCTGATGATTTTCGAACTAAATTAGTTTGTTAAAAATTAGTCACTCATTAGGCTGTTAGCTTATGTTTTCAAATTTTCTTTTCCCTCCAGGTAGCAAGGACGTTCCTTGTGCTTTGCCTACTCCAACTCGCCCTGCTTAAGCGTCGAGTTTTCAGAATTTTGTCCTGTTTTCAAGTGTTACATGTATGTAAAACCTTATATAGGTGGCATGTAAACCTAGTTGTACATTTACTGGGAGTTGAAACATGGTTTTGTATAAGGGCTTAGTGAATGAGTTTAAATTTGAATTATCGATATGTTTATAACTTCCTGTATGTTATGGTTGAAATGTATTAAGGAGTGATATGTATGTTGTGAATAGTACAGGATAAGTGTCTAGAAATGGATGATATGCGTCACAAAAGGGGTGATGTATGCGGTCCTCATATCTTCTTTCAGGTTATATAGGCAAATCTGGGAGGGGATGTGACATCAACTGTGTTTTTGCCTAAGTTCATTTTGACTCAAGTGATGCATGTTGGTTTTTATGCCCTAAAACTCGTAGATTGTAAATATAATCATTTAACCGTCATTAAATCATTAATAAAGAGTTGTTGATGTGCTACTTCAATAAGCATTATTGATTGTTTTTGTTTGTTTTGTCTTAATAACCCTAAATCCAATAAACTAACATTCTAGGTTGTTTTATGAGTCTTGAATTGTATGTGGGGACATATGGAGATCAATGTTGAAGATAAAGTCTGAAGGGTCTATAGTATAGGGAAAATGTTGGGTACCTTATCTTGGTGACATTATGGATACGACCCACTTTGTATTTGATACAAACACAATGATCTAACGCGTTCGTGTAGATGACATGCAAGTGGAGGTATCCTATACAATGAGTTTGCATAAGACTGGACCACAAAATAGTAATCACTAAATGTAACTCCGTTGACTAGTTGGGTTTCTATTTCAATAAGATGACTTAGGCAACTTTGTCTTAATCTTGAGTATATTATGAACTCTTGTCCACGAGGAATTGTCTTTTGATTTGTATGGGTGAGAGTGGCCGTTTGTCGACTCAACATGCCTACTACCATCTTGAGGACAAGACCTAGTGGGGAGCTGGGGACATAATTATACAAGATGGAATTTGCTCATTCCTATTTTTAGGGTAAGTAGATAAGTGTTCCTTTAAGTGGTGTCTTCGGGACTTGAACAAAGAGCCCTACCCTCTCACTGGCCCAAGCGGGGTTTCTACTTAATGGTTGGACCATAAAGAGATTGTTCATTAGAGAAGCACAAGTACTTAAGGATTTAGAAGTAACCTAAGGGTAAAACAGTAATTTGACGCAGCTGGTGTTACGAACACTTGTGAAGGACTAATTTGCTATTATTGGTCTATATCCATGGACACAGAAATATATCTGAAGTGAGAAGAGTGCAACTGTGGGTCTTTAGTGGAGTGTACCCACAATTAACGAATATTTATTAATGTGGTTAATGAGTTTAGCCGATTAATCTCATATCATTGGAGCTTCTGATCTGTAGGTCCATAAGGTCCCCTTGCTAGCTCACAACGAACCAACAAGGATCAACAATGTTGAAAGAGAAATTTCAAATGTTCAAGTTTACGAGGAAAAATATTAATTGTATTGGATACAATTAATTGCATGATTTATTATAAATTTTATTTGAATGTGATTCAAATTATAACTTTATAATATGGAGAATTAATTTATTTGAATATGATTCAAATAATTAATTATTTATTTGGATAAAATGAATATAAATAGATAGAGGGGGAATTAATTAATTAATTTGAATTTGATTCAAATAATTAACTATTTAATTTGGATGAGATCCAAATTAAAGATTTTGCAGAAAATAGATAGAGGGAGAATTAATTAATTGATTTGAATTGAATTCAGATAATTGATTATTAATTTGGATGTGATCGAAATCAAAGATTCTACAAAAGATCAATATTTAAACAAGATTTAGATATTTTAAATAATTTAATATGAGATATTATTTCGGTAGATATTTATTAATATTGGATATTATTAAATATTTAATTTAAAATCTCTGCAGAGGGGTTATCCTAATAGGATTAGGAGTAATCCATAGAGTTATATAAAGAGGGCCCATGGGAGCCTTCATAGAATACACTCTCTAAGAGAATAATCTCTACGATTACTCCAAAAATCTTCCTTGACTAATTTTTCCAATTTTCTTAGAAAAATTCTAAGGAAATTCTTCTTCCCATTCTTTCAAAGAAGCGGTTCCCATAAGCTGGATTCTTGACAGAGTGATAGCGAGGAAAATCTCTTGGAAAAGGAAGACTACAAGGAGAAGACTATCGGTTCGAGAATTATAGATTGGCAAATGTATGATACTTAACTTTTTTCTTTACTTTCCATATTTTTAATTCTTTCAATAAATCAAAGAACGCGATCACACGCTTTCGCCGGGATTCAATTCCCTTCAATGCGATTGCATCATACTAGCGCATTGCCTATCCATGGACAAAATCTTCACCTATTGGGTCTTGCATCAAGTCCCTTTAGGTACCTAAAAAGTTAAGCCTATGTTCCTATGGTTAGCTGCTACTTAGATTAATTCTTGCTCTTTTTCTTCATCCTATGGTGTCCCTTATACCTAAAGTGACGTGGTATTCCTATATCTAGGCTATTACCCCATATTCCTTTGTGAACTCTGCTTCTATCATAACATTCTCAGCATTAGAACCCCGCTAATATACTAAATCAACTGGCTAGTTTAACTTAACATTAATTAACTTTAAAATCTACAAAAGAAAAGAGCAAGCAAACATGGTATGACACTTAAGCAATGATCAAGCCGCCAATCCCTAGGGCATGTACATAGCTAAACCCCTCAGTGAATTTAGCTCATATTAAAAAATGAATGAAATATTTCATTACTTTCAAAGTCATAATTACAAGATGAATATGAATGAAATAGATCTAGCAAAAGAAGAAATGAAAATAGATGCTAAAAATACAGTAGACACTCTTTTGGAATGAGTCTCTCACTCTCTTTAACTCCCTAAGAATGGATTGTCCTTTCCCAATGATCAATCCTTACTCTCTACACACAGTTTTATGAGGTAGGGCTCATAGCTCTAACTTCTCCAAAGGAACTCCTATTTCTTGGAGAGGTTCTCAGATTTTGAGTGAGGAATCTTCTAGGAATGATTGTATTTCATGATGGGAGAGTTAGATTGCTTGATCCTTTATATAGGCTTCAAGGATGGTAGAGATGGCCAAAATCCATGAATTTGGAGCTACCTAATTAGTTTAGCACTGAAAAACGACTGAAGACTAGGTAATTCGCGCCTATCGACGATTGGCCAACATTTTTGGAGTTTAGGGTTTTGATGTAGGTGCATCATATTTTGGCGGTGCAGGTGTATCGAAGACAATTTCTTCAAAACAACCAAAAATCAATGTAAAAGCTCCAAAAACAAGCCAAAAATGATATAATTGCACTTTTAGCATACAAAAACTGTATATCATTTCATCCATTTGGAATATAATTTGGGTATTTTAACATGCAAACGACTACTTTTCATAAGAAAAGATACTAAAATGACCCTTAAAAACATGCATTTCATGGCATGTATCACATGTCGTCAAATTAAATTAAAAAGATGGTTGTATAAATGGAAATTAAGCCCAAAATAATAACATATGTAGTACAAAGCTTAAAAAAAAAAAAATCACATATATTGCACAAGAATGGGCTAAAAAGCCCAATTCTTTTTCTTACATTGTTCCCCCCCCCCCCCCCCCCACATAAAAAATCTTTAAAAGGTAAAATCTTACCCTTTACATTTTTAATCATACTAACTATTAAAAAACAGAAAAAAAAAAAAAAAAAAAATACATTTATTGCAACAAAAAAGGCCAAAAAACCCCAATTTTTTTTTTTCCTTTTTTCCCCCCCCCCCCCCCCAATAATTTGATACCTATAAGTGGCTATCACTGATAACTTCTATTATTAACGATAGTTTATAAGTGGCTATCTGCCACACCCCCTCCCAGATTCCTTTTCTAACCTAGAAGTGGGTGCGACCTACACACACTCGTTTCCATATATCTTGAAACATAAAATCAATATCAGATCAATTATACAAAGCTTTATGCTAGTAAAACATCATAAGTTAAACATACTCTCTTAATTCAGATTTCTCAACTCATAATTTATCATAATAGGTATTTGTTCTACACACTATACAAAACCCACTCTCACTATACTTTAAGGATCATGCATGACAAAAACATGTACATAAACTGAGAATTTACAACTATCCCAGAGAACTGATGCAAAGTAAGCCCAGACGAGAATCTTTGGTAGACTAGGCGTCCTGAACATGCTCGCTAGCTGAAACGAACAAACAATAAACAAGAAAGCATGAGCCTAAAGCCCACTGAGTGACTGAGTTATCCAATTATTATTAAATCCTTAAATTAATACTGATCATAATAACTATTATATATTTTATAAGTACAGATTCCTAGGTCACCCATGCCATTAAACAAAAGTAGCATAGTTACCTTTCCAAAGAGGTTGCGGAGCAAAGCTCAACGCACTCAACCTCATAAACAAATTCTCATTATTCATATATTCAAACGCCTTCACACTTCGTCGCTCGGCGTTTCAACTCTCAAGTGCTTTCTCATGTTGTCCCTCAACACTGAGTTCCATATCAATCCACTACTCAAGTGCCTTCACTCGTGGTCCCTCAGCACCGAGCTATCATGTACTGGTTTTCCATATGCCTTCTCACAAGGTCCTTCGGCATTGGAATCCATTTCAATCAATTTCTTAAGTGTCTTCACCCATGGTCCCTCAGCATTGTGTATTATATGTCGTATCCTCATAGGCCTTCACACATGGTCCCTCAGCCGTGGGTTGCATTTAGATAACACGCATACAGGAATTCATATGACATAATAGTTTTCACTCGCACAATGTTAAAAAAAATAATCCTTGTATGAAATAGGTCACTCACGATTTGTCTTAGGCCTCGAGTAGATTATATACCTTTCCGAGCTCTTCTTTGCCTGTAAAACACATTTCTCACGTTAGGTTTTCTTTGAACTCCCTTTCCATAATCATTAAGTATGCATATTTATATACCATTCTCACACCATCACCGAGACTCTCTTTTTCCAAAATATTCATAACTAGCGATACTCTATGTCACTAGTGAGATTACCAGCAAAATCGCACCACAGAATTCTGCACTAGCGAGACCAGAGTGAACAAGACTAGCGAGATTACCTTAAGGAGCGATACCCAGTGAGACTTCAGCGAGAGTTGTGAGATGCAAAGCCCTTTGCGTTACCAGCAATACTTGTTCCGCTGCTCACTTTCCAGTTCTTTAGTGATACCACTGTCTTAATGACACCTGATGACCACTGCTTTCTTCCTTCCCTTCTAACTCTTTCTTTATCCTGCTAAAAACCACATTACAGCCAAATTTAGAACTTCCTCTCTTCTACAATCTTGTAAAGAAGTGAGCTTTCTAACTTACCTCAAAATTTTAGACCATAACTCATCCTCGTTTGAGACCTATTCTCAAATGACTTCAACTGCTTTGAATCGTCTAGCAATTCAACTCCGATTGCTTCCTCCTAAAAATTAACATATTTTTGCTCGGATTTAGCTTAAACATCCTTCATGGAAGTTTCTAAGAATTAAATTAACTTACTAACCTCAAAATTCCATTCCTAGCTTCAACCTCTTCAACTCAATCTTCTTCAAATACCAAATGATGTTTAGATTTATCAGCAACCATCAAACTTCTGGTTCCATATTCAATATCACCATGAAAATGATTTGGTTTCTACTTAGATTTGATATAAACACCTTCTTCCACCTCTCCTCGTTGTTCGTCTGCGAAATGGAATCAACCTGAGTTTGAAAATATGTCCAAAAGGGTTTAATTATTCAATGCACACACTTATATATCAATATAAATCACCGACTCACCAGCTCTACCATCATCTTCCTTCTTGGATTAGCCAATGCAAACCTTCCACGCATGGCTTCAACAACGCATAGCCTCAACTTACCATGCTATTAATTGCCCAACACCGAATAGCCAACTACCGCATGACCCTCTCGGCCCTTTTTATATGCACCAATACATACCAACCTTCAACACATAGGCCATCTCAACGCATAGCAATGCCAACCTTCTAACACATAGTAGCCTTCAACTCATACTTCCTCCAACGCCAATTGCACCCTCCTTCCTTCACATCTGCTTCCACGCCGTGCTGCCCTCTTCAACGCATGGCTACCAGCGGCAACTCTTGTCAAGCTTCAGACATACTCTCAACGCATAATCACCCCATCACATGGCCAACACTTAGCCACTTTTGCTCCCACGCAACTCGGCCAAATTCTTTACTCAATACCCGTCCCATAGTTTCTTCTTACTTACCTTCTCCCATTGACAGGTACGGGGCTTACACTATCATTGATAGACTTTTATCAATGACAATCAACTTTGAAAGATTGACAATTTAGACTATCAGTAATAGAAAGATATCGGTGGCTATCAACTTTGAAAGATTATGCTATTAGTGATATAAAACTATTAGTGACTATCAACATTGGTTACTGAAAGGCACTTGAAAAGTGCTTTTTATTCTCTTAAATTAAGGGAGTTTTTATTATATTTCACTTGTTTGTTAGTGGTTTTCAGGTTAATATAAAGAAAACAAGAATCAAAGGCTAAAAGAAGCAAAACAAGCCAAAATCAAGCGAAAAAGAGGAAAAATCATAAAATTGCAAAAACTCTAGTGAAAAAGAGGAAAGAATCACAAAATTGCCAAAAATCGGCGCTTTCTCCCGAGAGCATCAATCAAGAACAGCGCAGCAGCACCAACGTGGCGTTGAGGCTTCGCACCGAAGGTAGGACTTAATGACGCACAGAGCCGTGACGCCATCTCACAGCACGGGGCGCCACCATTTTATGTCGGTCAGCAGAACAGCGCCATTGACTAGCGCCGTTGCGCCAACTTTCCTTATTTGAAAAATTAACAATTTTGGAAAGAATTTTGAGCAGCCAACTCTATAAATTGGAGGGTTTCCACCAACCCTAAACATAAGAAACACAAGAGAAAGAAGAGAAATCAGAGAAAATACAATAGAGAGTCCCAAAGAGTGAGTTGGCTACAAAGAAGAGAGAAGAGAGAAGAGAGTTCGGTGTCGTTCAAGTTCCTAACGTGAAGACTAAAGACATCTTGGTAGTTCTTCCTCAACCAAGAGCTTCTTTACAGTAGAGTTTCCCTTTCTCTATACTCTTTCTATGCTGAAATTGGTTTTAAATATGTTGCTTAAAGCTGTGAGTGGCTAAACTCTTTAGTTTTAAGGTATTGATGAATTGTTTATGAAGTTTTGTTGATATTGTAGACTCTTCATGGTTTTGTTGTAATAAATATGCTTTTCATTGATGTTGTGCTTAATTCTTGTTGATTGGTCATCCCTGAATGTTAGATTAGATGTATGGTTGAAATAATTATATATCTAATTGGATCTATAACAATGAATTGTTATTAATCTATCATGTGAATAGTTAGGTTAACAATGAAAGTTGCTAAAGACTACTCCTAATACCATGTAACTTATATTGGTTTCAAGATATTAGTAATCAATTTGGTTGCATGAGAAAAGGTTGTTTTTGATAGAAAATAACTTAGATTTATGTTTTTAGATTTAAGCATATGAATTGCAATAAGATCCATGAACCCTAGAACGTTGCATAATAAATTAAACAAGTATTCAATACCCTAGAACTCTCTTTGACTCTTGTGTTTCCCATTTACTTGCTTTCATTTTTAGTTTTTCCTAAATCACAACTTGAATTCGAATACTCAAATAAAATTGATTCAATTCTAGAATATCTAAGTAACCTTAACCTTTACAATTGGATCCTTAGTGGAACGATATTCAGACTTAATCGTCTTATATTATAACTTGACCCGTACACTTGCGTAACACAGAAAGTGCGCATCATGTTTTTGGCTTCATTGCCGAGGATTCGAAGAACGATTTTTATTACTTAATATTCATAACAATTTATAGATCTTACTTTGAGGTGTATATTATTTTGGTTGATAATTTTTCAGTTTATGCCACGTGACAATACTAACCTTCTCCCTCTTGATCCCAAGATTGATAGGATGTTTTGAAGAAAGCTTCGGGTTCAACACAATCATACCAAGGAAATGGTGGAGGAGATACCAAGGCAATTCGAGACTACTTTCAACCGACATTGCCGAAAAATCAACCCAACATTATGAATGTGCCCATCAATGTCAACAACTTTGAGTTAAAACCGAGGTGATTCAAATGGCTAGAGAGCTTGCCTTTAGAGGAAGAACAAATGAAGATCCTCATAAGCACTTATGGTCTTTCTTAGAGATATACGGGATGGTAAAGATGAATGGTGTTTCTAACAATGCTATTAAACTAAGACTCTTCCTTTTCTCTTTATAGGATCGAGCAAAGGATTGGGAAACCATACCTCTGGCTAGTATCACTACGTGGGAGATCTTGGCTCAAGCTTTCCTTGAACAAATATTTTCCATCGGCTGAGTCCCAAAGGCTAAGAACGGAGATTGGTACATTCCGTCAACTTGAGGATGAGCAATTATATGAGGCTTGGAAAAGGTATAAGGATCTCTCGAGAAGGTATCCTCAACATGGCTACCCGGATTTGTTGCAAATTCAACTTTTCTACAATGGGTTGTCAAACTCAACCAAATCCATTCTAGATGCTACAGCCGGAGGCTCAATATTCTCTAAGAATGCTCAAGAGGCCTATACATACTAGAAGACTTCGCCATTGCATCTTACAATTGACCATGTGAACAGGTTTCTCCAATCATCCTAAAGGCCACCGGATTGTATGAGGTGGATGAGGTAAATTCTCTTAAAGCATAAATGGCTTCCCTTACTAATGCTCTTTCTAAATTGACTATAGGGGACCAAACTAAAGTAAGTCCACCATCCATAGCATTCCTTGCGGCGGCCATGGCGTCGGAGATGTCTACATAAAAGAAGTTTGTAAGCACCTAATTGGTAAGCACGTTCAAAAGCTTTAAGCGAACTAGTATTAATAATCTCATATTGTAAATTAAAAAAAAAAAAAAAAAAGAGGAGAAACCAAAAAGGGGAAGAAGACAAAAGAAAAAAAAAAAAAAAAGAGAGAAGAAAAGGAAAAAAGAAAAAGAAGAAGAAAGGATAAGGTTATAACTTTCTTTGGACAGAAATTTTGCCGACTTCATTCTACTCATTTCCAAACTCCATTTTATGCTATTTTTCAGCTGCCCATCGTGGAGAGGTTGAAGAAGAGTTCTAGGGAATTTCGTGCAAGGTTTTGGAAGATTTCATGGTAAAACTGAAGCTGAAACAGAAGCTTCATCTGCTGTTGCGCAGCTCGAACCAGGTTTGGTGTTTGGTGAATATCGAGCTGAAGAGATTGAATTTTGGGCTAAACTTTTAAGGTTAGTACGCTAACTCAATTATGAACAACTTTTATGAAGGATGCTTGAGTTGAAATGGATTAGAAACATGTAAACTTTTAGTTGGAAGTTACTGATACGAAATTTCTGTGCAATCTGGAGCAGCGCGGAGAAAACTTGCAATATCTGACGAACCAGGACGAGTTAAGCCACGAAAGTTTGAGGTAAGCTAGAAAACATGTTTCCATACAAGTTTGTAGAAGGAAAGAAGTTCTAAATCTGGCTGGAAATATGTTTTTGAATTGACAGAAGTGAGAACAAACAGAAAAGGAGAAAACTCTGCTGTCGGGTGGTGTTTGGAAGCAGGTAACGCAGAGAATTGGAGCGTGAGTAGCGACACTGGTGTCGCTGATCGTGTAAAGAAGGATTTTCTCTCACAAATCTCGCTAGCTCTCGCTCAGTATCGCTCATCAGGTAGTGTTGCTTGTATCGCTCATGCTGGTGTCGCTAGTGCCATGACCTGTTGTGTAATTTCGTTAGTAAACTCGCTAGTAAGGTGAAATCTCGTTGGTAATCTCGCTAGTGACACAGAATCTAGCTTATTATGTGTATTTTAGGAAAGAAAGAGAGTCTCGGTGGTGAATCATGATTAGAGTTTAAGTATGCACGTTTAATGATCATGTAAAGGAAGTTTAAGGAAAACGTAATGTGAGGAACGTGTATTTACAGGCGAAGAAGAGCTCGGAAAGGCATATAATCCGCTCAGGGCCTAAGGACAAATTGTGAGTGACACTTTTCTTTCTTCGAAAACGAATTTATTGGAAATGTTTAGTTTGGTCTTTCTTATGAAATATGGCTTTGAGATGAACTGTTTTCTTGAAAAGCATGATGTTTGATGATGTTGTTCATAAGGCACGTTTTATACGTTTTCTATAAGACGTTGAATGGCATGTTGTGAAATGTTGTTTATCGTGATATACCTGATTTTCATGAAAGGTTTTCATGTGAACTATTTATGTATAATATCGATTCCTAAAATGTTTTAGAGGAGGCTCAATGCTGAAGGACATGAGAAGGCATGTGAGTTTCCTCGGGACCCAGTACTGAAGGACTCGTAGAAGGTACTTGGGCAACCCGCCATATTCCAATGTGCACATAGAGCTTATATGCTGGTGGGTTGAGTTTTGCTCCGCATCGAGCCTTACTAGTTTTCGATGTCGGGTGCGTTGTGTCTTGCTCCACCCTGACTAAGGAAAAGTTTTGAGAACGAACTGTTTTTTGTAGACGATCATTTTGGCATGAACATATGTGATTTGTTTATGTTGTTGAAATTATGATTTTACAGAAATGATTATTTGAATCATGTTTACATTTATGGCGTTATTATGATTTTAACATGCCTGTTTTTCGAACAAAAGATAGTTTTACAAAATTAGTCACTCACGGGGCTTTTAGCTCACGTTTTCCATGTTTTCTTTTCCTCCCAGGTAGCAAGGACGTTCCTGGTGCATTGCCTACTCCAACTCGCCCTTCTTAAGCTTCGAGTTTCCAATGACAGTTTATTTTCTTGTTGTTGTACGTGTAAATAACTTAACACTGGTGGCATGTAGAGTTAGTTGTTTAGAAGTGGGTTATGAGAGAATATATTATAAAAGTGTACTGTGTACAGGAAGGATTACTATATTATGATCGTGCGTTAATATGGCGGAGTTCTATGAGTGTATACGTATGGAAATGTTTATGCAGGAAGTTATGTAAGATGGGGCAATATGCATCACAAGAGGGGTGATGTATATTGTCTTCACATCTTCTTTCAGGTTAAGTAGGTAATCAGGGAGGGGGTGTGATAAGTTGGTATCAGAGCAAAAAAGAGTCTTGGGAATAGATCATGCATTGTAGTGTAGGAACATGAGACCGTGGAAATATGTCAGAGGGTGAATCTAGTCATCCTTAAGTTGGGGTCAATGTCGAGGAGCATATATTTACTAGAATTGCTGAAAGATTGGTTGCAATCATTGGATCAGTGGAAGTAGATCCAGAAAAAAAATACAGCATAGAAAGATTGAAGGCTTTGGGTGCCACTACTTTTGAAGGCACTGTTGATCCTATAGAAGCGGAGGCATGGTTGAATCTGCTTGAGAAATGCTATCATGTGATGAGATGTCCCGATGATAGAAAGGTGGAATTGGCAGTGTTTCTGCTCCAAATAGGGGCAGAAGATTGGTGGAGAATTGTAGAAAGCAGGAAAGAGGATATAGGAGAAATAGGCTGGAATGAGTTTAAGAGGATATTCCAAGAGAAGTATTGTCTGAAATCATTCTGAGATGCAAAACAGAATGAGTTTTTGCGGTTAGTACAGGGATCGATGTCATTGGCAGAATATGAAAGAAATATACAGAACTGTCTAAGTATGCCATGACGATTGTTGCAGATGAGATTGACAGGTGCAAGAGATTTGAAGAAGGTTTACGGGAGGAGATACGTACTCCTGTAACTACTAGTGCTAAGTGGACAGATTTCTCAAAACTCGTAGAAGCAGCTATGCGAGTTGAAAGGAGTTTGATGGAAAGGAGAACGGAACGAGAATCAGCTGGAGGTAGACGAACAATCCACACTTCTGGTACTACTCAGGGGCAGTCAGGCAGGAGATTTGTACAAGGTGTATTTAGTGGAGGAAGTTTCAAGACCATATCGAGTGGACAAAGGTACTTCCAAGGGAGGTACTGGAGGAAGTGCACGGAAGCAAGAACCAAGGAGTTCTACTGGTCCAGCTTAAACAGTGGAAGGTTCTCGAAGTGGACAACCTGGAGAGTCCACAGCTAGTTCCGCAAGGAAACCATTATGTCCAAGTTGCGGGAAGTATCATTGGGGACAGTGTAAGGGCAACAGATGCTACCATTGTGGATAAGCGGGTCACTATAAATTTGAATGTCCTCAGTTGATGCAAGAATTTAAAGCTGAACAAAGAATTGGTTCATTTACAGCTAGTCAACCACAACGATCTGCAGGAATTGCTGATGAGGGAACTAGTGGATCAAGACAGAAGGGAGCTGCAGGGCGACCAAAACAGCAAGGAAAAGTCTTTGCAATGACTCAGCAAGAGGCTGAAGATGCTTCTAATGTGGTTACTGGTACACTTTCTATATGTCATACTTCTGCTCATGTTTTGATAGACCATGGTGCTACCCATTCTTTTATTGCTAAAATGTTTGCTGTGAATATAAATAGTACATTAGAATCTTTGCCTGAGGAACTGTTTGTTTATACCCCTGTTGGAGATGTCTTTGTAGCTTGTAAGGTGCATAAAGATTGTGTGATTTAAATTGATGGTGTGACTATGATAGCCAACTTGATACCCTTAGATATTCAGGAGTTTGATGTGATATTGGGAATGGATTTCTTATCCAAATATCGAGCTACTGTGGATTGTTTCCAGAAGGAAGTAGTATTTAGAGGATTCGAAGGAAAAGAAGTTATTTTCAAGGGTGACAGGAAATTCCTTCCTACTTGTGTAATATCTGCAGTTAAAGCTAGGAAGTTGTTAAGCAAGGGTTGTCTAGCATACCTTGCTTACGTGGTTGATACACAGGCTGGTAAGTTAAGATCAGAAGATATTCCTGTGGTGAATGAATTTCTTGATGTGTTTCCTGAAGAGCTGGCAGGATTACCACCTGATAGAGAAGTGGAGTTCATTATTGATCTAGTTCCTGGAACAACACCCATTTCACAGGCACTATATCGTATGGCACCATCAGAACTAAAGGAGTTGAAAGTGCAGTTACAGGAACTAATAGATAAGGGGTATATTAGACCGAGTGTATCTCCATGGGGTGCACCGATGTTATTCGTGAAGAAAAAGGATGGTACTTTGAGACTATGCATTGATTATCTTAGTTAAATAAGGTCACCATACGCAACAAATATCCCTTGCCTCGTATTGATGATTTGTTGGATCAGCTTAGAGGGGCATCAATGTTCTCAAAGATAGACCTAAGATCGGGATATCACCAGTTAAAGGTCAGAGAGACAGATGTACCAAAGACAGCTTTTAGAACGAGGTATGGACACTATGAATTCCTCGTGATGCCTTTTGGTCTGACAAATGCTCCAGCAATGTTTATGGACTTGATGAATAAGATTTTTCATCCTTATTTGGATCAGTTTGTGATTGTATTTATCGATGATATTCTAGTGTATTCTAGAAGCAAGGAAGAACATGCAGGACACCTTAGAATTGTATTACAGACTTTGAGAGAAAAGAAATTATATGCAAAATTTAGCAAATGCGAGTTTTGGCTGGAACGAGTAATGTTTCTGGGTCATATTGTTACTGCTGCAGGAGTTGGAGTAGATCCTTGAAAGACCGAGGCAATTACCAGATGGGAACAGCCAAGGACAGTAACGGAGGTTCGTAGTTTTCTAGGACTCGCAGGTTATTATCGGCGCTTTGTACAGGGTTTTTCCAAGATAGCATTACCACTAACTTGTTTGACTAAGAAAGGAACTAAATTTGAATGGAACGAAGAATGTGAGCAAAGTTTCCAAGAGTTAAAGAAGAGATTAGTGACAGCGCCTATTTTAGCGCTTCCAGAGACAGGGAAGGAGTTTGAGGTGTATTGTGATGCCTTTAGTCAAGTGTTGGGTTATGTATTGATGCAAGAAGGTAAAGTTATAGCTTATGCCTCTAGGCAGTTGAGGCCACATGAAGTTAATTACCCTACCCATGACTTAGAATTGGTAGCGGTGGTGTTGGCATTAAAGATGTGGCGGCATTATTTGTTTGGAGAGAAGTGCCATATCTATACGGATCATAAAAGTTTGAAATACATCTTTGATCAGAAAGAACTTAACATGAGACAAAGGAGATGGTTGGAACTGATCAAGGATTACGATTGCACTATAAATTATCATCCAGGAAAGGCTAATGTTGTAGTCGATGCGTTGAGTAGGAAGTCGAGACAAGCCAAGACTTCATTGAATATTATTAGTGCAGAATTGACGAAGGAGTTAAAGAATTCAAATGCATCTTTATCGGTAGACAAGTTGGGAGGTTTGCTTGCACACTTCCAGGTAAGACCTACTTTGATGAGTGAGATTGTTAGGAAACAAATGGAAGATTCTATACTCAAGAAAATAGTAGAAGAGGTGAATCTCAACCAAAGAACAGATTTTGATATAAGAGATGATGGAGCTTTAATGAAACAAGGGAGATTGTGTGTCCCAAATGATTTGACATTGAAAAATGCTATTCTAGAGGAAGCTCATAGTTTTGCATATGTGATGCATCCAGGTAGTACAAAGATGTACAGGACTTTGAGAGAATATTATTGGTGGCCAGGAATGAAACGGGAAATTGCTAAATGTGTAGCGAGATGTTTGATATGTCAGCAAGTAAAGCCAGAAAGACAAAGACCTTGTGGACTTTTAAAACCAGTCCTCGTACCAGAGTGGAAATGGGAACATATCATGATGGATTTCTTATTTGATCTTCCTAAAACTCCAAATGGTATGATGGAATATGGGTGATAGTTGATAGATTTACTAAAACTGCCCGATTCTTACCAGTTAAAGTGACATTTACTTTAGATAAACATGCCAAATTGTATGTTAATAAGATAGTAAGTCAGCATGGAGCTCCTGTGTCTATTATTTCTAATAGAGATCCGAGATTCACATTTAAGTTCTGGCCGAGTTTACAACAAGCATTGGGAACTAAACTTAAGTTTAGTACAGCTTTTCATCCTCAAACTGATGGACAATCAGAAAGAATGATTCAGACTCTAGAGGATATGTTGTGTGCTTGTGTACTGCAGTTTAAGGGAAGCTAGGATACTCAATTGTCTTTGATGGAGTTTGCGTATAATAATAGTTACCATTCTAGTATTGGAATGGCACCCTATGAGGCATTGTATGGCAGACGTTGCAGAACTTCAATATGTTGGGGTGAAGTAGGAGAAAGGAAGTTAATGGAACGAGAGTTAGTCCAAACTACATCTGAGAACGTGAAATTTATAAGAGAAAGGTTGAAGACTGCATAGGATAGGCAGAAAAGCTACGCTGATAAAAGGCGTCGAGATTTAGAATTTGAAGTTGGTGATAAAGTCTTCTTGAAGTTATCTCCATGGAAGAGAATTTTGAGATTCGGAAGGAAAGAGAAGTTGAGTCCGAGATATATTAGGCCTTATGAGATTCTGGAACGCATAGGACCGTCGGCTTATCGTTTGGCGTTACCTATGGAATTGTCTAAAATGCATGATGTATTTCATGTTTCTCTACTAAGGAAGTACATTCCAGATCCTACATATGTTTTGGAAGCTCAACCTATTCAGGTAAATGAAGATTTATCTTATGAAGAGAAACCTGTGCAAATTCTTGATCGAAAGGAACAAGTTTTGAGAACAAAAACGATACCGCTTGTTAAAGTCTTGTGGAGAAATCACAAAGCGGAAGATGCAACGTGGGAAAGTGAAGATCAAATGAAGATCAAATACCCTCATCTCTTTACGGAGTGACTTAACCTGAATTTCGAGAACGAAATTCTCAAAAAGGGGGTAATGAATTGTAAGCACCTAATTAGTAAGCACGTTCAAAAGCTCTAAGCGAACTAGTATTAATAATCTCATATTGTAAATTAAAAAAAAAAAAAAAGAGGAGAAACCAAAAAGGGGAAGAAGACAAAAGAAAAAAAAAAAAAGAAAGAGAAGAAAAGGAAAAAAGAAAAAGAAGAAGAAAGGATAAGGTTGAATGCGTCGGTTATAACTTTCTTTGGACAGAAATTTTGCCGACTTCATTCTACTCATTTCCAAACTCCATTTTATGCTATTTTTCAGCTGCCCATCGTGGAGAGGTTGAAGAAGAGTTCTAGGGAATTTCGTGCAAGGTTTTGGAAGATTTCATGGTAAAACTGAAGCTGAAACAGAAGCTTCATCTGCTGTTGCGCAGCTCGAACCAGGTTTGGTGTTTGGTGAATATCGAGCTGAAGAGATTGAATTTTGGGCTAAACTTTTAAGGTTAGTAAGTTAACTCAATTTGGACAACATTTAGGAAGGATGCTTGAGTTGAAATGGATTAGAAACATGTAAACTTTTAGCTGGAAGTTACTGATACGAAATTTCTGTGCAATCTGGAGCAGCACAGAGAAAACTTGCAATATCTGACGAACAAGGACGAGTTAAGCCACGAAAGTTTGAGGTAAGCTAGAAAACATGTTTCTCTACAAGTTTGTACAAGGGAAGAAGTTCTAAATCTGGATGGAAATATGACTTTGAATTGACAGAAGTGAAAACAAACAGGAAAGGAGGAAACTTTACTGTTGGGTGTCGTTTGGAAGCAGGTAACGCTGAGAATTGGAGCATGAGTAGCGACACTGGTGTCGCTGATCGTGTAAAGAAGGATTTTCTCTCACAAATCTCGCTAGCTCTCGTTCAATATCGCTCAACATGTAGTGTCACTGGTATCGCTCATGCTGGTGTCGCTAGTGCCTTGACCTGTTGTGTAATTTCGTTAGTAAACTCGCTAGTAAGGTGAAATCTCGTTGGTAATCTCGCTAGTGACATAGAATCTCGCTTATTATGTGTATTTTAGGAAAGAAAGGGAGTCTTGGTGGTGAATCATGATTAGAGTTTAAGTATGCACGTTTAATGATGATGTAAAGAAAGTTTAAGGAAAACGTAACGTGAGGAATTCTTGAGATGGCTAGTAAGGAAAGAAATAAGACTAATTGGACGCATAATATTAGGAAAGAAATGGATATTTCACTAAGAGTGAGACTGAAGGATGGAAGGCATAGTTTGGGAATTAGTTAAGCGTTTAAATGTATTTCGAGTATAGCCCGGTTAATGCATGGATGGTAAAGCGCTAAAGTGTGGTACCTTAATTTAGAGAGAATTTGATATAGAATTTTGAAAAAGGGAATAAGAATCAGGAAAAGAGGAAACGCATGGCTCACAATTAGTCTTGGAAACAACAGGTTATGGGTTTAGCTTTGGAGAGTGTTAAGCTAGAAAGAAAAGAAAACCGAGGAAACTTAAGGTGGGAGCAGCATGCGTTGGAAGTTATTATGTGTTAGTAAGGAGCCAGCTATGGGTTGCTGTGTGTTGAGGGGTGACTACCAGCTATGTGTTGAGGAGCTCAATTTCATGGTAAATGGAAATATAATTTTGATTTCGGATAAATGCATAGGTTATAATTAAAGAGTTCAAAGAGTAGGAAGTTGGACGCATGGTACGATGTGGTAAGGTACAAACGTATATTAGTATGCATTTGGGACACTGACGCTTAGCAAGATACGATGAAGAAATGGTTTCAAGGTATTATGGCGGAAGGTAAAGGAAATTTGGTAAACGCACAAGGGTAGTATGATTAAATGAAAAGTTTGTATATTGGAATATGTTAGACGTATAAGATAAGCTTATAAGGGCTAGGTGGCTACATAAAAACTTGACACCTTATAAGCAGGAGGTGTTAGAAGTATGTTAAGTATTTCATACAAGGTGACGCTTGGATAAATGCATGATTGGTTAAACATGTAGCTTGACATGTGGCAAGCAAATGCAAAAGGGGAGAGTAGTATGATCAGCCTTCTACTCCAAAACTATAAAGAGGACATTGAGGGAAAAGAAGTGACTGATGATGCTGAAGTAAGAATCCTTGAGAGAAAGAAGGAATTCTGGTGTCCGTAATAGAAGTCTGCGGCCAAGGAAGAAGATATTCCAGACAATTTAGCTATATCTTGTGTTAAAGAAGTTGTCTTGCGTCAAAAAGGGTCAGTCTTGCATTTAAGTATCAAGGTGAACGATGCGTCCAAGTGGGACTTTGTGCGGTCGATGCATCCAAAAGAGAAGTAAGAAAGAGTTGGAAACCACCTCGCATTAGATATCAACCTTGCGTCTAGGACTGCGACCAACCGAGCTGCCAGAGGAATATAAGGCCTTGCGTTCCAGGATTAGAAGCTCGGAAAAGGGGAAATAGCGGATAGAGAAGAAACTATCCTTAAAGAGTTCTGTGAGTGACACTTTTCTTTCTTTTAAAACGAAACTTATTGAAATGTATAGCCTGGTTTGCTGATGAGATATGGCTTGAGATGAACTGTTTTCTTGAAAAGCATGATGTTTGATGATATTGTTCACAAGGCATGTTTCATCCATTTTCTATAAGATGTTGAAAGGCATGCTGTGAGATGTTGTTTATCGAGAAATATTTTGTTTTCCATGAAAGGTTTCATATGAACTATTTATGTAAAATGTTGGTTTCTAAAATGTTTTAGAGGAGACTCAATGCTAATAAGGCATGTGAGTTTCCCCGGGACCCAGTACTGATGGACTCGAAAAAGGTATTTGGGCAACCTGCTTATAAAATGTTTTAGAGGAGGCGCAATGCTGAAGGACATGAGAAGGCATGTGAGTTTCCCCGAGACCCAGTACTAAGGGACATGAGAAGGTACATGGGCGACATGTCATATTCCTATGTGCACATAGAGGTTGATATTGCTGGTGTGTCGAGTTTTTCTCCGCATCGAGCCAGGAATGATTTCGACGTTGGGTATGTTGAGTTTTGCTCCACCCCAACTAAGGATATTTTCGACGTTGAGAGCATTGAGTCTTGCTCCGCCTCAACTAAGGGAAATTTTTTAGAACAAACTGATTTTATGTACAACTACTCTAGAATGTATTCATGTGATTTGATTATAAGTTGAAAAGTATGATTTTATAGAGGTGATGATTTGAATTAAGTATTTTGCGAGAGAATGATGATAACATGCCTGCTTTTGAACTAAAGATAGTTTCACAAAATCTGTCACTCACTGGGTGTTTAGCTCATCTTTTTATATGTTTTTCATTTTCTAGGTAGCATGACAGTTCCCATTGCCGATCGAAGTTGAGGTTTGTCAAATGTATAATGGTATCTCCGTCCTAGGAAGGATGATTAAATGGGCTTAAAGGAAGTGTTGACAGTGGAAGTTGATGATAGAGTCGATGACTACTGTCCTCATGCTCCGTCTCGGGCTACAGAAGGTAGTTCGGGATGGGGTTTGTCATGGCATGTAGACTCAACTGTGTATTTACTGGGAGTTGAAACATGGTTTTGTATAAGGTCTTTACGAATGAGTTGTAAATTTGAATTATCGATATATATAAAATTCCAATTATGTTATGGTTTGAAAAGTATTAAGGAGCAATACGTATGTTGTAAACAGTACAAGATCAGTGGGCAGAAGTGGATGATATGCGTCCCAAGAGGGGTGATGTATGCTGTCTTCACATCTTCTTTCAGGTTATGTAAGTAATTTGGGAGGGGGTGTAACACAAGGCTTCCTTCTAGACGCAGGTTTCACCAAGTTGGACACATGGCAGCACCTCAACTCCTCACACAGCTTAGTTGGACACAAGGTTGGTGGTTTGGACGCCTGGTTCACCTTGTGGACGCAGGATAGCTCCTTGTCAACAAAAAAGGCAACACCTTTGAACGCAGACTGGGCTCTTTTGGACGTAAGGCTTTCTTCTCCCAACTCTCCCACCTTCTTTCTCTCTTCTCTTTAATGTATTTTAGGAGGATTTCTTGAGTGAAGAAGCCTTCTTCCCCATGGTCGTATTTATAGAAGTTGGATGACATGCTTGGTCATCCAACCATTGCTTTATAGCTTGCCACTATGCTCATTCTTGTCACCATGCATGCAAGCTCAACATGCATCCTCACACTTGCCTCCTTGCATGATGACTTTGTCATGCATCCCGACACCTCCTTCTTGTGAAGTGTTAAACTCAAATGAAGCCACTTAGCACAAAGTTTTTTCAACCGTGCATCCAACCTAGCCTTGGGGGATGGACTATGCGTCCAACTCCTCTCTTCTATGCATCCTTCTTGTTAGTTTTAGGATATGGTCTGTTTTGCTCTCCTTTCTTCTTCTAATCTTCCTATACTTAGCCAAATTTTCCTTTTCAAGACCCTTTTATGCGTCCACTAAAAAGCACCTAAAAAGTGCTTTATCTGCCCTTGATTTAGTGGTATTTTTATTGGATTTAATGTGTTTGCTAGTGGTTCTCAGGTAATTAAGAAGAAATTAAGTGTCCAAGGCCAAATGAACCAAATCGAGCCAAAACCGAGTGAAAAACGAAAGAAAAGATGGAAAAACCCTAGAAACATGGTAGCCCAGTTGAGAGCGTCGTTGCACTGCCCTCTACGTTCCAAACCCGAGAGCTTAAAATTTGGGACAACAGGAGAGTGCAGCTATGTTGCCTTTCCAAAAATTAGGAAAAAAATCTGGAATTTTGGAAAGTTCTTGAGCAAGCATCTTATTTTCTATAAATTGGGAGGTCCTTAGTCAATTTCTACATCAAGAATTAAAGAATTAGAGACCTAGAGTGAGGATTTAGTGCAAGATATGAAGATTCCATGATGCCGGAAGGTTTGAGGATCGTCGGAAGGCCAAATCCATTATGGAAACAAGCCTGGAAGCTGGATAACTTTTCTTCCCACTTTTTATTCTTGGTTTATTTGTTGTACTTGTTGTTCTCATGTTGGTTTTGTCTACGGAAGCCATGTTAGGCTAAGCTTCTCATAGTTTTAGGGGTAGAAGAACTCTTAGGTTTAAATTGTTGAATACTTTGCTTCTTGAATATTAATTTGCATTTATGCTTTCTAGCATGATTGTTCTTAATGCTTTTGAATGTTTGATCGACATTTGAATGATTCTATGCTTTAAATCTTGCTTGGGAAAGTATGCTTAAGTTAGATCATGCACGCTAGACTATCGTTTGAAAACACAGAAAGTAGTTAGATAACGGTAGAGATTGTTGATGAAAGTTCTTAATGCTTTGCTTAATCACCTAGTTTCAAGGTATTAATAATTAGGGTTTAAGTAAAAGAAAATACTACTTTTGAAAGATTCAATCTGGATTAAAGACTTCTAGATCTAGGCGTTGTGTTAATTACTTTAAGAGTCAAGCAATTGTGTTTAATGATACCTTTGATGAAATTTATTCCCTAAAACGACTCTTAGTGAATAATTTCCATATCTTGATCACTTTATTTGCTTTATGAGATTAGTTTAGCTTAAGTGTCATTGCAATTTGGTCCCCTAAATAAAACTGGAACGATCTTTGAATAGCTAAAAAGATAATCAAACCAATTTTCCGAGGACGATATTCGGCCTTACAAGCCGTTTTAACTATATTATAACTTGACCCATACACTTGTAGTAACACAAGCTTTTGGCACATCAAGTTTCTTAGAGCGCAGCTGCCCTCTTAAAGAGCATAGCTGCGCTCTCTTACTATCCCAAATTTTAAGCTTTCGGGTTTGGAGAGTAAAAGGCAGTGCAGCAACGCTCTCGGCTGCGCTGCCCTGTTTCTAGGGTTTTCCCATCCTTTCCTTCGTTTTTCACTCAGTTTTGGCTCGATTTCGTTCATTTGGCCTTGGACACTTAATTTCACCTTAATTACTTGAGAACCACTAGTAAACACATTAAATCCAATAAAAATACCCCTAAATCAAGGGCAAATAAAGTACTTTTTAGGTGCTTTTCATCCACATACTCCAAGAATCCAACACTTAGTCATAATTTCCTCCTTATATGAGGTATGCGTCCAACTAGCTCCATGATTCTCACACTTTGTCAAAGTTTTACTTACAAGCCATGCTATGCTTGTGGGCTCCCTCATTTCTCCTTAAGTGTGCTTCCACTTAGCTTAGGTTCCTTGGTTCATACGTCCAAGTCTCCCCATGTACCCCCATGGACTCCTTGTTAACTCTTTTATGCATCTATGGTATACTTTCTAAGCCTATGCTTCCAGCTTTTCTCACCTATCCATCCCACACTTAACCATTTCCTCCCAAATCCTCAAGGTATGCGTCCAACCTTTCCTTTTCATCCTTAGGGTTGCTTTTCAACTCCTCAGGTAATCCAACAGTTAGCCAATTCTTCCCTTGGAGTATGCCTTGTGCGTTCAACCTTTAGCATGGTGAGATTCCTTTCCAATCTTACACTATGCGTTCAACCTTCCTCTCCAAGGCTCAGATTTCCTTTCAACACCTCAACACTTAGTCAAAATTCTCTTTAAAAATGTCCACCATAAGTTGAGCTTGCTTGCTATGCATCCATCATGGTGGTTCTTCCCAAAAGGATGTGCTTGACTCTCAACTAACTCCCAACTATGCTTCCAACTTTACCTTCTTTAACACTTAGTGAAATTTCCTTTCCTTCCCTAGGGTTATGTGTCCAAGCCTTGAGTTCTCCAAGTATAGTTGTGACACTTAGAAATTTCCTTAGCTCATCTGCCACCTTGTGATCTAAGACTTGAAAATCACCTATCGTGGTTTTCTCCCAAACTCACCTATGACTCATTCTCAACCCAAAACTGAAGTTTGCAAACACTTTTCCTCCTCACTACCATCTCAACGCATAGTATTTCTTAGTTGGCCACGATTTGGCTAACTCCACAAGCCTAGATTTTCTGCCTCAAAAGTTTTCTAACTTCACAGGCTTATGTTCAAGTTTTTCCTCCACTCCTCTTAGTTTCCTATCATTATGCCACCTAAGCAACTAGGTCAAAGTTTAGGGTTTCACAGTAGGTACGTGCCTGTGTTGTTTTATCTTCCATGAATATTGAGTGGATTATTGATTCTGGGGCCTCGACACATATTTGCTATCAAAAGAAAAGTTTTAGTAAACTGGAATCTATCAACACCACTGTTGTTCTACCAAATAATTCAACAATACTCGTTAATTTTGTTGACACAATGACCTTATTTGGATCTATACTACTTCAACATATATTATTTGTCCCAAAATTTTTGTATAATCTCCTTTCTATTAGTGCTTTAACTAAAGACAATTGTGTTTCTGCCTCTTCTTCAGCTAACTGTTGTGAAGTACACGAAACGTACACTTTGAAGACAATTGGGAAGGGTAAGTTGCGAATGGATTATATCTTCTTACAAATCTTGTTGATTCTAAGTACCACTATACATTGCCAATAAAAGTACAGTCGAGCTCCACCCTATGACATTTACGGATGGGACATCCATCTTTCAATTTATTAAAGGTCTTAAAAGGAGTTATGAAAAAGTTTGATTCTATTATTTTATTTTCTGATCAGCCTTGTGAAGTATTTCATCTTCCCAAAAAAAAAAAAAAAAAAAAAAAAAAAAAATTATCTTCTACTTCTCATAATGATCACATTAATGTAGTTTTTTATTTTATTCATGTTGATGTTTGGGAACTCCTAACAACTAGTTCCCATGCTGGTCATAAATACTTTATTACCTTAGTAGATGACTTCATTTCCTTGGGTCTTCTTACTCAAGAAAAAGTCTGTTGTCATGCATATTATTCCATAATTTTTCAAGGTTGTTGAGACTCAATATAGCAAAGTATAATGCTCTAGAATTGTGTTTTCTTAATTTTTTCGTAAAAAAAGGGTCGTTCACTAGTTTTATTGGGTTGGTAGACTTGAGAAAATTTTGTGGTCAGAAGAAAACATCTGATATCTTGAATGTTGCACTGAAAAGTGTTCTTGAAAAGTACTTTATTTGCTTCTTATTTAGAGTTATTTTTTATTAAAGTTAATGTAAGCCTCGTACTTGTTATTAAAAGAAAGTAAGTAAAAAGAAATTATCGGGCAAGTAAGTAAAGAAAATTTGCTAAGTTGGGGGGAGAGTGAAAATGGTTAAGTGTTGGCCAGGCGATGAGTGACCATGCGTTGAGGGATATTTAAGATTGACAAGAGTTGTCGCTGAAAAGCATGTGTTGAAGAGGGCAGCTCGCAGGGAGAAAGATGTGAAGAGAGCATATGCGTTAATAGAGGTATGCGTTGAAGGCTACTATGTGATAGAAGTTGGCATCGCTATGCGTTGAGATGGCCTATGCGTCGAAGAATAGTATGCGTTGGACATAGAGAAGTGGCCGAGAGGGCCATGCAGTAATCAGCTATCCAGCGTGAAACAATCAGTGGCATAGTAAGTGGAGACTATGCATTGCTGAAGCCATGCGTGGAAGGTGGCGCTGGCTAATTCTAGAAGGAGGATGAAGTTAGAACTGGTAAGTCGGTGATTTATATTGACATATAAAGGAGTGCATCGAATAATTAAGCCTTTTGGATACAGTTTCGAACTCAGATTAACTCTATTTCGCAGACAAACAACGAGGAGAGGTAGAAGAAAGTACTTGAGTAAAATTTGAGTAGAAATCAAATCAGTTTCGTGATGATTTTGAAGCTGGAATAAGAAGCTTGATTGTTGCTGATAGACTTGAACACCAATCGGTGTTTGAAGGAGAGTGAACCGAGGGCGTCAAAACAAGAACTAAAATTTTGAGGTAAGTAAGTTGAATCAATTCTTAGCAACTTCCATGAGGGATGTGTAAGCTAAAACCGAGCGAAAATGTGTTAATCTCTTGGAAGAAGTAAGCGGAGTTGAACTGCTAAGCAAAGTAGGACAGCCGAAGTTATTCGGGAATAATTCTCAAATGAAGATGAATCATGGCCTGAATTTTGAGGTAAGTTAGAGAACTCACTACTTTACAAGATTGTAGAAGGAAGAAAGTTCTGATTTTGGCTGTAATATGGTTTGTAGCGGGATAAAGGAAGAAGTTTGAAGGAAGGAAGGAAACTGTGATATCAAGTGTCGCTAGACAGTGATATCGCTAAGGAGCGGGAGAGTGAGCAGCGGAACGGGTGTCGCTGATAAACGCAAAGGAGCTTTGCATCTCACAACTCTAGCTGAAGTCTCGCTAGGTATCGCTCCTTAAGATGATATCGCTAGTCTAATTCACTCCAGTTTCACTAGTGCAACACCCAATAGTGTAAATCTCGCTGGTAGTCTTGCTAGTGACATAAAGTATCGTTAGTTATTAACATGCATACCTAATAATTTTGAAAAAGGAGTTCAAAGGAAACCTAATATGAGAAATGTGTTTTACAGGCCAAGAAGAGCTCGGAAAAACATACAATCCGCTCGGGGCCTAAGACAAACTGTGAGTGACTCTCAAATTGTCCAAAGATTATCATTATTAATGTACAACCGGAAGAGAATATATAATAGGTGAATTCCTATATGTGTGCTATTTAAATGCAAAACATGGCCGAAGGACCCTGTGTGAAGGCCTATGGAGATATATGATACATAGTGCTGAAGGACCATGAGTGAAGGCACGAGTGAGATTGACCGAAATAGTTTCTAATGTCAAGGGACCTCGTGAGAAGGCATATAGAAACCAATATATGATGGCTCGGTGCCAAGGGTCCATGAGTGAAGATACTTGAGCAGTGACTTAATATCGAGACTTAGTGCTGAGGGACAATATGAGAAGGCAATTGAAAGTTGAACCGCCGAGGGACTAAATGTGAAGGCGTATGAATATATGAATACTAGCAGTCAAAGTATGAGGTTAAGAGCGTTGAGCTTTGCTCCGCCACTCATTAGATAAATGTTTATGTTTCCTTGTTAAATGTCATGAGTGGCCTAGTAAATTGTACTAATAAGTTATATAATAGTTTTATGATCAACATGAATTCGAGGTTTGAGTTGAAACTGATAATTTAGTCAGTCACTGAGCTTAAGCTCACTCCTTTTGTTTATTGTTGTTTGTTTCAGGTAGCGAGCGTGTCCGGGACGCCTAGCCTACAGAAGATTCTTGTCTGGGCTTACTTGGCTTTAGTACTCTGGGATAGTTGTAAATATCCAGTCTAAGCACATATTTTGTTGTATATGATCACTGTGGCATAACGAGTGTGGGGTTTTGTAACATATGCCGAACAAATACACCTGTATGATAAATTATTTGTTGAGAAACCTTATTTATAACTTACGATTACCTTATAATGTTCTCATCAGTATAGAAGTTTGTACATTTGAATAGGTTTTCAATTATGCTTCAGTATACAAGATAACGCATATACGTATAGGTTGCACCTACTCCTAGGTTAAGAGGGTAATCTGGGAGGGGGTGTGACAATTAATGTGTTTGCTATTGTTTTTTTGAGATTTATGAAGAAAATAAGTGGTAGAAGCCAAAAGAGCCAAAGTGAGCCAAATCTCAAAGAAAAAGAGAAGAAAAACTCAAAAAAGGCCAAAAACAGGGTAGAGCCATGACACTACGGTGACGCTACCTCGACACAAAAATTTGAGAGCATGAAAAATTGGACTTGTGCAGCGCCGTGATGCTCTATCGTAGTATCGTTGGCACTTTGATCGACAAAACCTTGTTGACCGATTGACCAAGGCATCGTTGTGGTGTTAGGTTGTTGGAAAGTTGTAACACCCTCAACCTAGATATTTATTTATATCTATATCTTTATCTAGGAGTGAGTGTTATTTAATCTGTATTCTGCTAAACATCGTTATATATATATTTTATATCATAACTAGCCAACAAAATGGTTAACCTTTACAATAGTTATGCAAATGTTGCTAATGAGGTAGCATCAAAAGTAAGAGTTAAAGGACTTTATATAAGGTTTACATATATACCAGGTAATCTACCTAATTGCCTTTCAAGTATGAACAACTTTTACATGGGAGTGGAGTTTACAAAGTTCACTTAAAACAAAATTCTAGTTTAGCTCAGACAAATCTGGAGGGTAAGCTAGGTACCGCGATCACGCTTGCTACCTGGAAGGAAAACAACAGAAAAACATTATGAGCTACAATGCTCAGTGATGACTAACTAAGAAACAACTCAATAAACATAACTACAGTCATCTATAGGAACTGCTAGATCATGCTTCATAAACTTGTAAATAACCACATTTGTACTTAATTATTATTACATAAATGGATATCTTTCCATCGAACCTTTGTTAAGGCGGAGCAACCTCAACGCACTTAACGTCAATAAGCCTTAGCTGTGTGGAGTAATCTTAACACATCAGCGTCAATTGCCCGTTTAATTCTGCTTGTAAATCCATCTGTTCTTGGGCTGCCCATGTACCTTCTCATGTCCGTTGGTACTAGGGTCCCGGGAAATACTCAATCACCATCTTTATATCCTTAGGTGAGAGCTTTGAAGAGATACTAGGGCTGCCCATATGCCTTCTCATGTCCTTCAGCATTGGGTCCCATTTGAATGATTCTTATGCACAGACAATACATTTATCATAATTTAGCCATAAACATGATTACTCAACATTCTTAGGACATTTAACTAGCAACTAGCTTGATGAGACTTAGAACATCATCTAATACATTATCAATCACTATCTCACATAAAAGAAATGTGCTAGTTTTATACATAAAAGTACATTTCATCTCATACTTCAAAGTTATCATTAAGCATATAGGAGAAAATAACATTCAAATTAACTTATTTCAAACCATAAAGTCACTCACAACTTCTTTCAGACACCAAGCGGGTTATATGCTTTCCTTAGCTCCTCTTGACCTGAAATAGATACTTTCCCTTGTTATGCTTCTTTTTCATTCATTAAAACAGAAGCAACAACTCATCGCATGCTTAATGTTTATTGTTCATCATGCAGTTAGGCTTTCATTGGTTTACTCTCAAGTCCTAACACTAAAGCTACAATTATTAGATGTTCCTTATCCTTTTGTTGTACCTTGATTTTAAGCATACTTTGTGTGTGACTTGCTTCTGTTGTTATACCAACATTTGAGTCTTAACTTCTCCTTAACAAAGCTGACTGCTACAGCTTTGATGTCTCTGCTTAGTCCCTGCTAAACACACATTTCCAGCCCAAACTAAGATTTCTTCCCTTCTACAAACTTGTAAAGAATTAGGTTGCTCAGCTTACCTCAAAATTTCAAGGCCTAACTCTTTATCATTCTCTGGTTATGCCAAAATCACTCTGCGTTGCTTCAGATTGCATAGCAGTTCTGTAGCTGCTGCTTTTACCTAAAGATTCATATGATTAACTTCACTTTTAGCTTAACCATCCTTCATAAGACTTGTTAGAAATTGTGTTAACTTACTAACCTCCAAATTTCAGCTTTAAACTCGGCTTCCTCGAGTCGTTCTATTCCAAACATCGACCACTGTTCAATCTGTGCGTCTGCAAATCAATCTTTTGTTCCAGCTCTGATTTCAGCACCAAAACGAGTGCAATTTCGTCTAAAAACTATAAGAACTCCTTCCTCTATCTTCTCTTGTGTTTCCTCTGAAAGATGGAACCGACTTAAGCTCTCGAAATGTCAGAAAGTGATTAAACTCACCTATATATACTACCGACTTAAGCATCACAAGTACCGAGATGATAATACTGACTTATCCCCTCACTCGTAGGCTTGTGCTTCTCTTCAACACAAGGCACTCCTATCTAAATTATCCTTCAGCGCCTTCAACAACTAATCCCTCTCAGCACATGGTGTCCTCAGCGCCTCCTATTTTCGACGCATACAACATAATCTTTCACACCATTACCTTCATCGTGTTAAGACCATTTTGTCTTGGACGCAGTGTAACTTCAGCGCATGGTTGCCTTCTACGCATGGTGACTTCCAACGCATCGTGGCTTCCAACATATTCTCAACACGTAACCCCATTAACGCATGGTCAACTCTTAGCCACTTCTGCTCCCATAATATTTAGTTGACTTATTCACTACACATATCATATTTTATCCTTAACTTGTCAACTCCCAATGTCAGATAGGAGCTTACAGTATTTCCCTACCTCATACTACCCAGCATTAAAGTCTCAAATGCTTACTTCTATGCGTTTGTTCCTGCGTCTCTACCATGCGTCCGACATGGTTTTCCTACTTAGTATACGTCCAACTTCGCTTACTTCTCAGCTATTCTTCTTAACCCTACCCATCATTTCATAAAGTTTCCTCTCTCTCCATAGATCTTACTTCTTCCATTGATAGACTTTACGAAAATCTTAGAAAGAGGGTATGACGAAAGTTCTTATTGCCTAAGTTATTTTTTTCTATAAATTTAAGGGTGATCATGATGGATAAATGAGCATGCAGCGGAAGTTAATTTGATCAATTTTCACTCTAAGATGCTCAATTTAGAGGATTAAACATGCAATTAAGAAGAAAAACCAAAGTTTCAAGAACACTTACCCTTGAAGCTCCAAATTCTCCTTCAATTCTTGATGAATTTCAACACCACTTGGTTGTAGACCACCACAAGAGTCTTCTCTACTATTCTTTAGGCATAGATTGGATGGTGGGATCCAAATTTGTGGTAAATTTGAGAAAGAATGAAGGTTGGGAAGAAGGTGAAAAAAGGATGGAATTTTGTAAAATTAACCCTTAATTTCACAAAATTCTTAACCATTTTTATGTCAAAATCATCTCTATTTATTAAAGAACAACATGCAATCCAATTGCATCAAAATTTGACAACACAAAATGGTTAATTTGTTGATTAATTGTGAAGAAGACAACCAAGCTCCTAGCTTAGTTAGTGGAAAAATCCAATCTTCAAAAATCAATTTTCAATGAATTTCCAAAATTGAATTAAAATTTATTTTTAGTTTCAAAAATAATTAAACAATTAAATAAAAATAATTTAATATTTAATTAATTAAATAAATATTATTTTAATATTAAATTATAAAATAATATTATTTTTCCCACTTGTCCCGCTTTTTCTAAAAAACTGATATGAATCCCTATTAATATGATTAATATTTAAATCATATTTAAATATTATAATTAACTCTATTTGTACGTTTAATTCGTAATTAAACGTCGATATATCGTATATATCTGACTTTCATTCCTTAAGCCAAGATTTGAACGGTTCAAACTTATTCACCACATTATCTAAGATTTTAGACCATTTATGAGCTAGTAGAGGGACCTAATGAACCTACAGATCATGAGCTCCAACAATCCGAGATTAACCGGCCAAACTTTTTAACCTAGTTAACCAACATTCGTTAACTAAGGGACACTTCACTAAAGCCCGTAGTTGCACTCTCCTTACTGTATATATATTTGTGTCCATTTGATATAACCGTCATCGATAAGTCAATCCTTTATAGGTTGTTCATAACTTCAGCTAGGTCAAATACCGATTTACCTCTGAGTTATATCTTTTCTCCTTAAGTACCATTGTCCCTCTAATGAACAATTGATTTAGGATCTAATCACTAAATCCATTCTCTCTTGAGCCAGTGAAAGGATGGGGCCCCTTGTTCAAGTCCTGGGAACAACACTTAAGTGAACAACCTCTCTTCTATCCCTAAGTTGTGTAGGAGTGAATTCCGTCTTGCAAATTCTATGTCCCCAACTATCTACCTGGTCTTATCCCTGAAATGGGAGGAATGTTGAGTAGCGCTATTGAGCTTACTCTCACCTATGCAGATCAAGGGATAATTCTGAATAAACAGGAGTTCATAGATAGCTCAAGATTCAGATCAAGTTATCTAGGTCATCGATAAGTGAAATTAATCAGTGTTAATCGTAAACGGTGTTAATACGTAACAATGATTATTTCAAGGTCAGTCTTACACAATCTCATTATGTAGAATACCCCCGCTCACATGCCTGTACATGAGCAAATCAGGATCACTTCATTTATGACACTCTACAACATTTGTAACAATCATGAAGCGGGTCGTATTCAATAGTGTCTCCAGGAAGAGGTACCCAACCTGATCCATGTACTATAGACTATTGGGCTACTTATTCGAACTTGATCCTGTTTATGTCTCTACATAAAGTCCAAGTACTCATAATAGTAACCAAGGGTTCGTAGTTTAATTGGATTTAGAGTTAATAAATAATTAATTCACTTGAATAACTTCATATGTACTAAAATTCACCTATTTACAAAAACTACGAGTGTTAGGACATACAACCCAATAGATCAGTAGCCTCCAATCAAGAAATTCCAAAGCCTTACAGTGTGTTTTAGCTGCAAAAGAGAGTAAAGAGAGTGGGAAAAGTGTTTCGAGGCTGTTTGAGTTTCCAAGGTGCTGACGAAGAGGAGATTGAATGATTAAAATGATGAGGAAGCAATTCATTGTATTGTTTACCTATTTCTTTTATTCTCTTTGTTTATATGTTTGAGAACTTGTATGAAAATATGTGTTTGAGAGCTATGAGTGGCTAAACTCTTTAGTTTTAAGGTGTTGTTGATTTATTAATTAATTTAAGTTAATATTTTGGAAATTTTATGGATGTTGTGGAATGATATGCTTTTCATTTTTTTTGTGCATTAATTCTTATTGATTGGCCTTTAATGAATGTTAAGTTAGATGTTCAATTTCATGGATTATATGCTTAATTGGAACTATAGATTGAATCATCATTAATCTCATGAAAATAGTTAGGTTAATTGCGAGAGTTGTTTCAATGTTCTTTAATGTCATGCTTTTTACTTTGGTTTCAAGAAATTAGTAATCAATTAAGTTTTATGAGAAAAGATTCTTTTTGGTATAAAATAATTCGAACATAAGTTTATACACTTAGGCATATTGTTTATACATGATTCCATGAAAACCTAAACAAGGCTTGATTAAGTAAATATTGTAATTGTAATATACACGCTAAAGCACGTTTTGTAAACCATACTTTCATTTCTAAGCACTTAATCTAAGTATGTAATAGGTTGTGGACTTACTCATATTTTCTTGTTTAGATTGAAGGAAGAAGTGAAGGAAAGTCGAGGAAGATAGGCATATTGATTAAGCCGAGCATATTTTTGGTAAGTTGAATTTTAAATCTTTATGAGATAAATCGAACTTGGAGTCCATTTTGACATATCAACTAGAATGTAAAAGACTTAAGAAGGGTGTCATTGCTCGAACCAAGGTGGAAGGATGCAATTAAGAACTTTAATCATTATTATTAGAATTACTACTATTGTGTAATTATTATTAATGAGAAATAAAAAGAAAGGAATGTTAAGTTTGTTGGATTAATGAAGTTTAAAAAGAAAAAGAAAAAAAAGAAAAATGAAAAAGTGGAAGCATGAGTCAGTGGTGGGGTGTGTAAAGGGTGGACCGAATGTTTTGGCGACTACATTTTCCATTGAAATTTGAAAGAACTCATAGCTTTGTAGCTTGACATTGAGAGGAAGAAGAAGAAGAATCATCAGGTGATTTCAAGTAGAATTTTGAGGAAAAATTGGGTGAAATTCGAAGGAGACCCGAAGCTATTCATGAATCGGAGTAATCTGCGTAGGGTCTGGTATTTGGAGAACAACAAGTTGAAGAAATCGAGTTTCAGGCTGACAAATTGAGGTTAGTAAGTTAATTCAACAACTTTTGTGAAGGATGGTTGAGTTGAATATGAAGGAAAATAGGTTAACTTATAGGTGGAAGTGACTGGGTTGGATTAATCGAGTAATCTGGGCAAGGTGGAGTAAAATTTACTTATCTGATGCACAAAGGGGAGATAGACCCTGAAATTTGGAGGTCAACTAGAAAATGCATTGCTCTACGAGGTTGTAAGAGGAAGAAAATTCTAATTCAGGCTGGGAATGCCACTTTTAATAGTTGGAAGTGAAGATAGACGCTTTACTGCAACAGTTATCACTGGAGAGAGCAGCGACACTGAGGGCGTGAAGGGGGAGCAAGGAGACCAATCTTGTTAAGTGTCGCTGGTCGTTTTTGTCTCACAAATCTCTCTGGTCTCACTGGTCTCGCTGGTTAGGTAAGTGTTCGTTATTATTTCTTATTTGAATTAAGTTGTCTCTTAGCTTGTTGCACAAAATAGATTTTAACATTTCTGTACAAGAATGCGTCGAGAATTACTTTAAATGTGCTCATGATTAAGCAAGTTTTCCTATAAAGACCCAAGTATAAGTATTTATAGGTATCCTGGTGAGTCCAGGGTCGAACGCAGGGATTTGTAATAACTAGGCGCTAAGATTATAAGCCTGACTATGCGGTGAACTATACATGTAATATATGCAATTATTTGTTGTGTAAAACTATACATTAAGAATGAAAAGAATTTCCTACTACTAATAATGAGGTGGACGCGGTGATGGTTAGTCATATGTCATTTAGTGTCAGATAGCATGCGTTGAGAATGAATGGAACCATGCGATAGGAATTAATGCAAGAGTTAGTTGTTACCTAAACCTTCTGAGTACGATTTCATACCTACAAACTGCAATTGTGAATCCATCTCTCGATGTTTCGACGCCACATTAATCTTATTTCTAAGACGCATGGTAAGTTTGCGTTGGCAAAAGATGAACTACATCTCTGCAACTCATCTAGTCTTAATAAATGCTAAAGATTAACTATCCACTCTCCCAAGCTCGACAGTTATGCTTACTACTTGTGTTTGTCAGACAAAGTCATACAAGCTAAAGATATGTATTAATCAAGATGTAATATGCTCAGAATTGCTCAAGAAAACTAACTCTTATCATCAACTCATTCATTCAAACATGGTGTAAGGTGTTCAGTATAAAGATAGATGAAAGAGAATAGTCAATCAAACTCATATTAAGCGAATAAGTCATTCTCTCGAATGTCATTAACAAAATATAAGCAAGAAGGAGAAAAATGGAAATAAAACAGAAATGAAGGGCGTTAAGCTGCCATTGGCAACGTCTTGCTTCATGGAGGCTTGAGATGGTCGCTATCTGATACATAAATTCCATAGGTTGAAGGTTCTCACTCACTGGGAGATGACTCTGAAAATGCTCAGAATCCCTCTCAGAAGAGCTCGAAATGGAGGCTGGTTATGGTGAGGGAGAAATAGTGTAGAGCTTTCGCCTCTTGAACTCGTCTCGCTCCCCCCTTTAAGAATCTTTTGGGCTATTTATAGGCGTCAAAAGGTTGATATCATGATGACCTGACACCTTTGTATTAAATTTCACCCATACTGCATAGACTTTTCAGATTTGTCACCCTATTTGTTCTGCCATGATCTTGATAGGTTGCTACTCTTTTTCGTAATGACATGACAGCTGCTTGAGCATGCTTGAGTTTCTTCTTCGACGAATGGTCTTCAACGCATGACCTCACCGCATAGGCTCGACGCATGTTCTCACAGCAGCTTCAACTCTTCGTACTTGGTTGTTCCCACTTCTTTTCTTCTTAACCCTGCGTTAGAAATAGAAGCTTATCGTTTTTCAGGCATTTTTATTTGCAAGTAGTGCCAACTCATGTTGATACATTTTTCATCATTCAATTACCAAAATCATGCGTTTAACTCCAAAGTTACTCTAATTAAATCAAATAATGACTATAATAACTTGTATTTCTACAAGTTATCAGCTATACATCAATGTGTAAGACCTATTTGCTATACACTAATGGGAATTTTAGGGAATCTAACAAAGGGAATTAAACCATTTAAGGCCAAAAGGAGCTAGCAAAGGCACATAATCCATTAAGGGCCCGGGGCAAGTTGTGAGTGACAAAATTTATTCAAAATGAGCTTTATTTTATACAAAGTTTCCATGATGTTTAAATATGATTGAAAGCATGTTTTAATGTTTATGTTTTGACGAGTTTTACTATGTAACAATGACTATTTGTTTGGAAGTAAGCATGTGTTTTCATGTAACTTATATTATGTGTTTTGCACTAGAAATTGTTTGAAAAGCATGTTGTTTAAAATTCTCAATTTTATGAAAGCATGATGTTTGATGATGAATTTATGAAGGTTTCAAATGACATAAACTCGTGAATTTTTATCATTTATTTCCAAAAGCAAGTTATATTTAGGTTATGTTTTTGAAAGGCTCCCAATGCTAAAGGACTCGGAGATGGCATATGGGTAGCCTGGATATAGAAATGGTTCCCAATACTGAAGGACATGGAGAAGGCATATGGGTGGCTTAAATCTTGTACACGAGACCCAGTACTGAAGGACTTGAGAAGGTATACGGGCAGTCCAAGATATAATATATATGTGTACATAGAGGTATAATCGACGCTGTTGTGTTGAGATTACTCCACACAGCTAAGGTTATTCGACGTTGGGTGTGTTGCGATTACTCCACCCAACTAAGGTTGTTTTTGACATTGAGTATCGTTGAGCTCTGCTCTGCTTCATCTAAGGAAAATATTTTAGATAAATGTTAAATTTTTTATGGTTTTTCGAGGATGAAATATAAATGGTTTTAATATGGTTAATCGAGCATGTTCTTCCTGCATGTGAAAAATGAACTATTTACTGTTTTATTATTATCATTATTTGAGCCCAGTTTTGATGTATTCTTGAGTTAAGAAAGATGTTCTGAACTTGTCACTCATTGAGTAATCTAGCTCATGTTTTCCTTTGTTTTCTCTGTTTTTTAGGTAGCGAGCGAAACTGGGGTGTTTAGCCTACACAACAACTCGTCTGGGCTACCACTTGTGTCTGTGAACATTGTAAATATTGTATCTTAGACATGTGCTGTACATATAAGGGGTTAAAGAGTGGGAGTTAGTAAACTCATGTTACCTTAAAGTTTGAATAAAAGTCTATACTTGTATGATAGTTTTGCCCTGGTTGGATATTGATGTTCTAGTATGATTCATAACTGCTTATTAGGTGTTTGGTCACATTTTAAGATTGAATAAGTTGACAGTAGATTCCTGATAACTTGTAGAAATACAAATTATTATTGTCTCTCGCTTAGAAAAATAGAGCTTGAATAGAGAATCATGCGGTAGTTAGTGTTAAATTCTATTGATAAATCTTCCTATGCGTTCTACTCTTGTAAATTAATGAAGATAATTGTTTTGAAGCTTCTTAAATCTAAAATGCATGCTTTAACGCAGGAACGCGAGCAACCTGTGGATGCGTTGGCAACCCTTCAATGCAGGTTGATACGTTAGCGACCCATGGATGCGTTGGCATAATTGAATGCATGAGCCCAAGTTATCCGTGGGAGCATATAAAGAAGGCAGCGGAAAATTACATAAGAATCTTGCGAGATTGTCAGGAGATTGATATGCTTGATATGCGGCCAGAGTGGTGGATCGAAATTAAACCAAAAATCACGAGATTAGGCGAGATGGACGCAAGGCAAAAATTCAACCTCCAATCATGTAGATTTGTCAGTGATTGCAACGCAACATCTATAAAAGGGCAGACCTAAAGACGAAAATGTTGTTGAACCTCTCGAAAAAATTCCTAAGTGATAGCAGAGTTCTCTCCGAACGATAACCAAAGACAAATAGCTCGAAAGAGAAGAGTCTTCCCTCCGCCTGACCACTTCACAGCAGAACTCACGCTACCATCCCGGTGAACTTAAGACATTGAGAAGCCATTCCATGCTTCCTATCTCTTTTCTTACTTATGTTTTAGTTTATTAGCAAGGAATTGTATTTTCTAAAACGATTATTTCGTTCATCAATCTATACATCTTCCATGACTATTCATTTCTCATCACTTTCCATTTGTTGTTTATCGTCTATGAGTAACTAACTCTCTCAAGGGTCATGGGTTGCATTATCATCTAAATAAGAACCGTAGAAGACTATTTCATCTCGTCAACTGTATTTTTAATCAAATGCTTATGTCCATCTAACTAATCGATATAAGTAGTAATAATCAGACTGCTAGGGAGAGTAAGTGGGTTAAGTCGGCAGAATATATATATAGGTAAGTGAATTAAATGTTTAATCATTTTTAGACACTTTCGAGAGCTTAAGTCGGTTCCATTTTTCAGACAAACTACAAGGAAAGATAGAAGAAGGTGTTCTTGTGGATTTTGGATGGAATTCTTCTCGCTTTCGTGTTGAAATCTAAGCTGGAACAGAACGTTGTTCGTGGACGCACAGACTGGACAGCGTCTGATTTTTGGAGTAGAACGAATCAAGGAGATCGAGTCTAGGGCTGACATTTTTAGGTCAGTAAGTTAACATAATTCTTAACAATTCTTGCGAAGGATGGTAAAGCTGGAATTTAAGTTAAATATGTGAAATTTTAGGTAAAAGCAACGGTTACAGAATTGCTGTGCAATCTGGAGCAATGCAAAGTAATTATGGAATAGCTGGAGGAGGAAGGAGAGTTAAGCCTTGAAATTTTGAGGTAATCTGAGAAATTCAATTCTTTACAAGTTTGTAGAAGAAAAGAAATCTTATTTTGGGCTGGAAATATGACTTTTAACAGATAGAATTAAGAACACAAAGGAAAGGAGGAGATCTCTGCTGTCGGGTATCGCTGAGTAAATAAAATGGAGGTAGCGAGACGAGTGTCGTTGGAACGCAGGGGGCTTTCCGTCTCACCAAGCTCGCTAGGTCTCGCTAGGTATCGTTCCTCAGGTAAATCACACTAGTCTCGCTTATCCTGGTGTCGATAGTATCGTGTCCTGTTGGGTAGTTTCGCTAGTAATCTCTCTGGGAATGTGGGATTTTCGTTGGTAATCTCGCTTATTATGTTTACTTTGGGAAAAGGGAAGGCTCAGTGATGAATCAGGATTTGAGTTTAATTATGCATAATTAACAATCATGTAAAGGAAAGCGTAACATGAGGAATGTGTATTAACAGGTCAAGAAGAGCTCAGAGAGGCATATAATCTGCTCAGGGCCTAAGGATAAGTTGTGAGTGACTCTTTTCATTATCTGAAAATGAAATTTGTTGGAAGTGTTTAGTTCGGTGTTCTTATAAGATATGGCTTTGAGATGACTATTTTCTTGAAAAGCATGATGTTTCATTTTATTGTTCATAAGGCATGTTTTATCTGATTTCTATACGATGTTGAAAGGCATGTTGCGAGATGTTGTTTATCAAGAAATATTTTGTTTTCCATGAAAGGTTTCATATGAACTAATTATGTAAACTGGTTTCTAAAGTGTTTTAGAGGAGGTTCAATGCTTAAAGGCATGTGAGTTTTCCCGGGACCCAGTACTGAAGGACATGAGAAGGTACTTGGGCAACCCGCCATATTCCTATGTGCACATAGAGGTTGATATTGTTGGTGCGTCAAGTTCTGCTCTGCATCAAGCTAGGGTTAATTTCGATGTTAGGTGTGTTGAGTCTTGCTCCACCCCAACTAAGGTTGTTTTCGACGTTGAGAGCGTTGAGTTTTGCTCCACCTCAGCTAAGGGAAATGAAGAAGAAACCAAACGAGTTTTTTGATTAAGTATTCCAAAACGATCCTATACAACTTGGAACAGATTTATGTGATTTGATTGAATTATAAGAAAATATTTTTCTGCCAAATTGTACATTTAAATCCTCGTTTTATGCGAAATAGATTTTACAAGCCTGTTTTCGAATATAAGAAAATTTTTACAAAACAAGTCACTCACGGGGCTTTTAGCTCACGCTTTCCATATTTTCTTTTTCCCCCAGGTAGCGAGGACGTTCCCGGTGCTTAGCCTACTTCAGCTCGCCTTGCCTAAGATTCGAGTTTTCATAAATTAGTCTTATTTGAAGAGTTGTATGTGTATATAACCTTATGTAGGTGGCATGTAGACCTAGTTGTACATATGTTGGGATGTGAGATATGGTTTTGTATAAGTACATTGTGGACGAGTTGAAAGTTTGATTATATGTATATAAGCTTGTATAGTTTTGGATGTATGAAAGAGTAATATGTATGTTATGAACTGTCGGGATTATCAGGTATAAATGGATGGTTTACGTCACAAGAGGGGTGATGTGTACTGTCCTCACATCTCCTCTTGGGTTGTGTGGGGTAATCTGGGAAAGGAGTGTGACATGGTGGTTCGAGGAAAAGTTAAACGAAGTTTCCTCAAACTTCAGATCCCAAGGGTTGTTCATAGTTTAGCCAACCTAGTGAGTCGATAGCTAGTGTAGTAAGAAAACCATTTTATGGTACGTGTGGTAAGTACCACTGGGATTAGTGTGTAAAAGGGGCTAGTTATTGCTACAGTTGTGGCCAGCCAGGTCATTTTAAGAGAAATTGCCATTAGCTAAGGTCAGGGAAGGAGGTAGAGGAGAGAGTAATATCACAAACTATAAATCAGCTGCACGAGGGAAGAGGAGCTGATGAAGGTAGTAGTGGTGGTAGGCAAAGAGGCCAGGTAGACAGGCTTAGGCAACTGGGAAAAGTGTATGCTATGACTCAGTAGGAAGTTGAGGAGGCTACAAATGTGGTGACAGGTACGCTAACTATCTGTTCTAAGAATGCTCATGTGTTAACTAATTTTAGAGCTACACATTCGTTTGTTTCCCATGAGTTTGCTTTGCATGTGAATAGGAGTTTAAAGCTTTTGCCTAATGCCTTGTTAGTACATACTTCTATTGGTGAATCTGTAACTATAGAGCATGTTTATTATAATTTGAGTTGGTGATTGATAATGTGGTGTTATTAGTTTATCTGTTACCTTCGGATTTGATAGAATTTGACATTTTTTTGGGCATGGACTTCCAGTCGAAATATCATGCTAATGTTGTGTAACACCCTATTTTTGGAGCTAAATGCTTAAGGGCTTATAAGAAAAAGAAGTAAGATAAGAAAGGTGAAATTTGGATTACAAAGCCTGTGGAGTTGGGAAATTTTGAGAAAGGAAATTTGAGTTCGTGGAGTTGGCCAGATTTTGGCCTAATAGGAATAGTTATGCGTTGAATTTAAAAGATTTATACTTGAGTTTTGGATTAAGTAATTCTGAAATTATTCTAAGTAAAACAACTAGACTGTTAAGTTTGGAAACACGATCTGAGGAAAGGAAATCTCACCAGAGGGCTGGAGAGAGTGGAGTTGGACACGCACTTGGTAAGGAAGAAACCATGTTGGACGCATGGTCAAGCTAAGGAAACGCATAATAACCCTTGTGGGGAAGAAAAATGGTTAAGTAATGAAGTATTGAAAAGAAAATCGAGAACTCGAGGGTAGAGGTGAACACATAGGCCCACACTTAGCTTTGGAAGTTAACAAGTTATAAAAATTAGTTTTGGAAGATGACAAGCTAAAGAAGGTAAGTAAAGAGTGGCCGAGAGCCTTAAAGGCATGAGTTATCATGCGTTGGTGAAGGTTGTCATGCGTTTATAAGGTTCATTGTGCTGACCGAGAAGCCTTTGGCTATGATGTAGCATGTGTAGGTGAGGCCATCAAGCGTTGAAGAGTTGCTGCTATGTTTTGGAAGGGCTACTATGCGTTGAAGGTTATTACCATGCGTTGGTAAGGCTGCCCTATGTTGATGGGTTGAAGCCATTGGTGAGGTTGTGTGAAGAAGCATGTGTTGGACGATGCTAGCCTAGCCGGAGTTGGAAGTAGCATTGTGTGGGTATGAGCTCAAGGTTGTGATGCATCCAAGCTTGCTAAGCACTTGAGCTAGCAATCGAGTATGCTAAAGGAGGTTGCGTTATTTTGATAAATGGAAATAAAATTGATTAAAGAAAAGGAGAAAGTGGAGGTTAAGTCGGCAACCTATATAAAGGAGTGAGCTGAGTGTTTAATCATTTTAAACACATTCCAAAGCTCAAATCGGTTCCATTTTGCAGTCGAGAAACGAGGGAAGGTAGAAGAAGGTGTTCATATAAAATTCGAGTAGAATTCTGATCATTTTCATGGTGTAACTGAAGCTAGAACAGGAAGTTTGATTGTAGTTGTGAAATCAGAGCATGGTTTGGTGTTTGGAGAAGAGTGAGCTGAGGAAGTCGAAGTTAGGGTTGAAATTTTAAGGTTATTAAGTTAACTCAATTTCTAACCATTTCTATGAAGGATGCTTGAGCTGAATTGAGGGGAAATATGTAAAATTGTAGGTGGAAGTGATTACTACTGGTTTTCTAGGCGATTGAGAGCAACTTAGTGTTATTTGAGGATATCTCCCAAATGGAGGGGAATTATACTCTGAAATTTTGAGGTAAATTAGAGAACTTATTTCTTTACAAGTGTGTAGAAGGGAAGAAGTTCTGAATTTGGCTAGAAATATGATTTTTATCAGGTAGAAGTGGGAATAAGAGGAAAAGAGGAAACTGTGGCTGTTGGGTGTTGCTGGAACTGCAGTGTCGCTGAGAAGTTGGAGAGTGAGTAGCAAGACGAGTGTCGCTAGTAGCTTAGAGAATTATGCATCTCACCAATCTCGCTGAGTGTCGTCAAGGTGAATCTCGCTAGTTTCGCTCACTGTGGTCTTGCTAGTACTGCATATTTGTAGTCCAATCTCGCTAGTAGTTTTGCTGGTTATCTATAATCTCGCTCATTATGAGCTGTTTTGGAGAAGTGCGTCTCGGTGATGAAGCATGTTTGAAGTCTGATTATGCAAACTTAATGATTATGGAAAGAAATTCTAGGGAAGTCTAACACGAGAAATGTGGATGTACAGGTTAAGAAGAGTTAGGAAAGGTGTATAATCCGCTCAAGGCCTAAGACAAGTTGTGAGTGACTTTCTATCTAAAAGTGTTTAGTCCTAACATAATTTCTTGATAATATTTGTTGATAAATGCTTCCATGATCGAATTCTATGAACTTTATGTGTGTTCCATGTGTGGTATAATGAGTGTTTCAATATATATTTATATATACAGACTGAGCAAAAGTATGTGAATAATAAGGATAAGACGGGTGGAAGAATGTAAACTTATGATTAATATTGTGATGTGGGAGTGGACTCAATTAATATTGTGATGTAGGAGTGGACTCAAGTATATGAATATGTACATGTTATATGGTGGTAAGGCTTAAGAAAAGTATGAAATTTATAATTATGTGGGTAAATGAAAGCATATGAGCTTATATTTAGTGTTGTGATGTACGAAAGGTCACAAGAATATGATTAAGTATGTGATATATGACAGAAAGACTAAAGGAAGCATATGAGCATATGAAAGGTGATTTATGATGATGAGACTAAAGGTAGCATATGAGTTTATGAAAAGTATTGTGATGTATGAGACTTACTAGAGTATGAATGAGAATATGAATTGTGACATAAGAATAATGGAAGCGTGTGAGCATATGAAAAGTGTTGTGATGTATGAGATATTACAAACTCATGATTTTATGTTATATTGTATTCTTATTTGAATGGCTCCCAATGCCGAGGTACGAAGAGAAGGCATGTGGGATATTTGTATATGTAATTAGCTTCATACTAATATTGTTCTGTTTATCATGAAATGATTTAATAAGAACTATTTATGCAAAGCATATTTGCTTTATAATGTTTTCTAGGGGACCCAATGCTGAGGGACAATGTGAAGGCATGTGGGGAATCCGATGTTGTAAGAAACCCAGTGCTGAGGGATGATGTGAAGGCATGTGGGAAATCCAGTGTTATAAGAAACCCAATGCTGAGGGACGATGTGAAGGCATGTGGGCAATCTTGTATTTGAAAACTCAGTGCTGAGAGATGTAGAGAAGGCACTTGAATATCCTAGGGATCCAGTACTGAGGGACTGGGAGAAGGTACTTGAGTAGCCCGTGAGAAAATTGTGATTGACTGATGCTGAGGTGTTGAGAGCACTCCACTCAGCTAAGGAATATCGACGTTGGGTGCGTGAGCTTCGCTCCGCCTCAACTAGGGAAGGAGATTTAAGGAAACGGTTTGTGAATAATGTTTCGATACATAATCAGATATGGTTAAACTATGATCTGATGTATGCTAGTGATGGATATGGCTGGATTTTATATTTTCATACATTGTCGAGAAAAACTTTAATTAGTCCTGGGCGTTTAAGCTCACATTTTCTTTGTTTTTCTATTTTTTCAGGTAGCAAGCGAGCTCGGGATGCTTAGCCTGCAAAAGATACTCGTCTGGGCCTATTTTAGAATCTAGAAGTTGGATAATTGGAAATCCTGAACCTATTCAAATATTGTACATATTGTAAGGGTTGAGAGAGTCATGTATAGTTGTTGTTGAAAATATTAAACCTTTTGGGTGTTAAGATAGTTGTGACTGCTTAACGCTGGTGTGGTTTTGTTAATAGATTGTTGAATATTTGTTTATTAGGTTAAATTCTAAGACATCAAGGTTCGTTTGATGAATGCTTAGAGGTATTGGTGTTTATTAATTCACACTCACTTCCAAGTTAGGAGGGTATTCGGGAGGGGGTGTGACATGTTGATTGTTTTAAGAAAGAAATAAGATTTGTGAAGCCCGATAGGGTTGAGGTAATCTTTAAAGGAAGAACGAGAATTCTTCCTACTTGTGTGACTTCGGCGGTGAAGGCGAGGAAGCTATTGAGTAAAGGTTGTGAAGCATACTTGGTAGATGTAACTGAAGTGAAGACGGAAAAGTTGAAACCTGAAGATGTGCCAGTAGTACGGGAATATCTAGATGTGTTTCGTGAAAAGTTGTCAGGTTTGCCACATGATAGAGAGGTGGAATTTGCTATAGACTTAGTACCTGATACAACACCTATTTCTCAAGCACCATATCGTATGGCACCTATAGAATTGAAGGAGCTGAAGGTGCAATTATAGAAGTTAGTAGACAAGGGTTACATTAGACCAAGTGTATCTCCATGGGGTGCGCCAGTTTTATTTGTTAAGAAGAAAGATGGCACAATGAGGTTATGTATTGATTACTGTCAACTAAATAAGGTAACAATACGTAACAAATACTCTTTGCCTCATATAGATCATCTATTTGACCAACTCAGAGGAGCTTCAGTGTTCTCGTAGATAGATTTGAGGTCAGGATATCATCAGCTGAAAGTTAAAGAATCCGACATACCTAAGACGACTTTTAGAACGAGGTATGGACATTATGAATTTCTAATGATGCCATTTGGTTTGATGAATGCACCGACAATATTCATGGACCTGATGAATCGGATTCTCCATCCTTATTTGGACCAGTTCGTCATTGTGTTTATTAACGACATATTTGTAAGCACTGACTTGTAATACCAAGTGTTGGGGAGAGCAATGCGATTGAGGTTATGTGTTACTAGAAGAAGAATAGCCGAGAAGTAGCCAAGAAGTAGAGCAAAATTTTAGTTAAGTGTTGGCCAAGACCATGCGTTGGTGAAGGTAGCGGGAAGTTGAATTATTTGAGGAACCATGCGTTGTTGATTGAATCATGAAGGGTTGTGAGATGAAGTAGCTGTCGCATCGAAGGATAAGTGATCATTGGTGGGGAAAGAAATATGCTTGAACCATGTGTTGAAGTCACCATGCATCGAAGACAGCCATGCGTTGAAGTCACACTGCGTCCAAGGCAGCCATGCGTTGAAGTCACCATGCGTCGAAGACAGCCATGTGCTGAAGTCACTGCGTCCAAGACAGAACAGTTTTGACGCGATAAAGCTAGTGGTGTGAATGACTATGTTGTATGCGTCGGAAGTAAGAGGCGCCGAGAACACCATGCGCTGAGAATGGTTAGTGGCTGAAGGCGCTGAAGGAGAATATAGATATGAGTGCCTTGCGATGAAGGAAAGACCAGCGTCAACCTATGGTGAGGGGTAAGTCGGCATTATCATCTTGGTACTTGTGAGGGATAAGTCGACAGTATATATATAGGCGAGTTTAATTATTTTCAGACATTTCGAGAACTTAAGTCGGTTCCATCTTTCAGAGAAACCACTAGAGAAGGAAGAGGAAGGTGTTCTTATAGTTTTTGGGCAAAATTCTACCTGTTTTGGTGCTGAAATCCGAACTGGAACAGGAGACCGATTGCAGACTCACAGACTGAACAGTGGTTGTTGTTTGGAGTAGAACGACTCAAGGAAGCCGAGTTTGGGGCTGAAATTTAAAGGTTAGTAAGTTAACATAATTCTTAACAAGTCTTATGAAGGATGGTTGAGCTGAAACCGAAGTTTATCACATGAATCTTTAGGAAAAAGCAGCAACTACATAATTGCTATGTAATTCGGAGCAACGCGGAGTGATTTTGGCATAACTGCAGAACGGAAAAGAGTTAAGCCTTAAAATTTTGAGGTAAGCTGTGGAACTTAATTCTTTACAAGTTTGTAGAAGGGCAAAAGTCTTAATATGGGCTGGAAATACGTTTTTAGCAGGGATTAAGCAGAGACATCAAAGCTGTAACAGTCAGCTTTGTTAAGGAGAAACTAAGGCTCAAGTGTTGATATAACAGCAAGTGAGCTACACGTAAAGTGTTCTTGGAAATCAAGGTATAATAGAAGGGAAAGGAACAATTAGTAGTTATAGCTTTAGTGTTAAAGTTTGAGAGCCTAACCGCGTGACGAATTACAAATATTGTGCGTGTAATGAGTTACTGTTTATGTTTTGATGAATGGAAAAGAAGTATAACAAGGAAAAACATCTATTTCAGGCCAAGAGGAAATAGGAAAGGCGTATAATCCACTCAAGGCCTAGGAAGAATTGTGAGTGACACTTCTTTTACTTTAAAACGATTTTGTTGAACATGATAGTTCGGTTTTCCAACGAAATGTGAATTTGTGATTAAATGCTTTATGAGGCATACGTTATGTTCTTAAAGCTATTGAAAAGCATGTTTATGAGATGTTATTGATATAATAATGGCCCTGTATTCTTATGAACGATTTGTGTACGAACGGTTGTATGAAATGTTGTTTCTAAAAAGGAAAATGTTTTAGAGGAGGCTCAATGCTAGTAAGGCATATGAGTTTCCCCGGGACCCAGTACTTGGGCAACCCGCCTATAAAATGTTTTAGAGGAGGCTCAATGCTAATAAGGCATGTGAGTTTCCCCGGGACCCAGTACTCAAGGACATGAGAAGGTATTTGGGTAACCCGCCATATTCCTATATGCACATAGAGGTTATATGCTGGTGCGTTGAGTCTTGCTCCGCATCGAGCCTTATATGTTTTCGACGTTGGGATGTTGAGTTTTGCTCCACTTCAACTAAGGGAAAAATATTGTATCTAAACTATTTCCTTATGATTTGTTTAAAAATCATGTATGAATTGATAAGGGCAAGTAAGTTTGTTTTAACTATTGTATTTAAAGTGATTGCATGTTTTATGCTGATGTTGAACTCAGTTTTACTACTGATGATTTCCGAACTAAAATGTTTTGTTAACATTGTCACTCACTGGGCCTTTAGCTCATGTTTTCAATGTTTTTCTTTCCCCTCCAGGTAGCAAGGACGTTTCTGGTGCTTTCCCTACTCCCACTCGCCCTGCTTAAGCTTCGAGACTCTGAATAATTTGACTTGTTGAGGTGTTAGTTGAATGTTAAACCTCAATTAGGTGGCATGTAGATATGTATGTACAATTACTAGGGGTTGAACTATGGGTTGTGTAAAGACATGTAAAAGAATTGAGAAATTTCATTTTTGGCTTATATATACTTTTCTATATGTGATGTTTAAAATGTCTTAGAATGTGGGGATTACATTGTGAACAGGGTAGAATGTGATTGAAGGAATGGATGGTATGCGTCACAAGAGGGGTGATGTATACTGTCCTCACGTCTCCTTTCAGGTTATGCAAGTAAACTTGGGAGGGGGTGTGACAATATTGGTGTATTCTGGAGATAGAGAAAAACATGTTGAACGTCTCAAGATTGTTCTACAGACCTTGAGAGAAAATAAGTTGTATGCTAAGTTTAGCAAATGGGAGTTTTGGTTGGATCAGGTGGTGTTTTTAGGTCATGTGGTATCAACTATTGGAAGTGTAGATCCCCAAAAGACTGAGGCTATAGTCAGGTGGGAACGGCCTAAGGGCATGATAGAGGTACGTAGTTTCCTGGGCTTAGCAAGATACTACCAGAGATTTGTTCAGGGGTTCTCGAAGATAGCCTTACCACTCACAAGTTTGACTAAGAAGAATACTAAGTTTGAGTGGAACGAGAAGTGCAAGCAGAGTTTTCAGGAACTAAAGAAAAAATTGGTGACTGCACCTATCCTAGCATTTCCAAAGTCGGGTAAGGAATTTGAAGTTTAATGTGATGCTTCTCGCCAGGGGGTTATGTGTTGATGCAGAATGGAAAGGTGATAGCTTATGCTTCTAGACAGTTAAAACCTCATGAGAGTGGCTATCCTACCCATGATCTGGAGTTAGCTGCAGTTGTTCTAACGTTAAACATATGGCAGCATTACTTGTTTGGGGAAAAGTGTCATATCTATATAGATCATAAGAGTTTGAAGTATATCTTTGATCAGAAGAAACTTAACATGAGACAAAGTAGACGGTTGGAGCTGAGTATGTAGGAAGAGGGAGATAGCTGAGTATGTAGGAAGATGCTTAATCTGCCAGCAGATAAAGCCTGAACGTCAGAAACTAGCAGGGTTGTTGAATCCACTCCCTATTCCTAAGTGGAAGTAGGAACATGTTACGATGGATTTTCTGTTTGGATTTGCCAAGGACTCCAACTGATGTTGACGAGATTTAGGTAATTCTTGATAGACTGACGAAAATAATGTTTCCTACCAGTTAAGGCAACTTATACGTTAGATAGACAGTCACAGATGTTTGTGGATAAGATTGTAAGTCAGTACGGAGTTTCAGTGACTATTGTATCAGACAGAGATTCCAGGTTTACTTCTAAGTTCTTGATAAGTCTGCAACGAGCTTTAGGAACTAAGGTTCAGTTCAGTACCATTTTTCAACCTCAGACTGATGGACATTCAAAGAGGACGATCCAGACTTTAGAAGATATGCTCCGAGTTTGTGCTTTGCAGTTCAAAGGTAGCTGGAAGGTACCCTTGGCTTTAATGGAATTTGCTTACAATAACAGCTACCAGTCAAGCATAGGTATGGCTCCGTACAAAACATTATATGGTAGGCTGTGTAGACCCTGGTGTGCTGGGGAGAGGTTGGAGAAAGGAAGCTGGTTGCATCGAAAATTGTGCAAATTACGATAAAGAAGGTGGAAATGATTAAGGCGAACCTTAAGGCAGCTCTGGATAGACAGAAGAGTTATGTTGATAACAGTAGAAGAGATTTCGAGTTTGAAGTTGGCGATAGAGTATTTCTGAGGTTGTCACCATGGAAGGGAGTTCTGAGGTTTAGTAGGAAAGGGAAGTTGAGTCCAATGTATATTAGACCTTATGAGATCTCGGAAAGAATTGGACCAGCAGCTTACAGGTTAGCTTTGCCAATGGAGATGTTTGAGATTCACAACGTGTTTCACTTCTTGGTTTTAAGGAAATATATTATTGATCCTACCCACGTACTTGAGGTGCAATCGATTGAGCTAAAGGAAGATCTAAGTTATGAGGAAGAACTAGTCCGAGTATTAGATGAGAAGGAACAAGGTTTGAGAACAAAGGAAATTTTGTTGGTCAAGTTACTTTGTAGGAATCAAAGTGTTGAAGAAGCTACCTGGGAAACCAAGGAGCAATGATCAAGAGGTATCCACACCTATTTTTGAGGAGCTAAAAATCTATAAATTTCGAGGACGAAATTCTTACAAGGAGGTGGTAAATTGTACTTAATTTAAGTATGTAACAGGTTGTGGACTTATTCGTATGTTCTTGTTTAGATTGAAGGTAGAAGTGAAGGAAAGCCGAGGAAGATAGGCTTGAAGATTAAGTTGAGAATATTTTTGGTAAGTTGAATTTTAAATCTTTATGAGATAAATCAAACTTGGAGTCTATTTTGACATATCAACTAGAATGTAAAAGACTTAAGAAGGGTGTCACCGTTCGAACCGAGATGGAAGGATGCAATTAAGAACTTTAATCATTATTATTAGAATTACTATTATTGTGTAATTATTATTAATGAGAAAGAAAAAGAAAGGAATGTTCAGTTTGTTGGATTAATGAAGTTTAAAAAAAAAAAAGAAAGAACAGTTTGTAGGAATAAAAAAGTTTAAAAAAAAAAAAGAAAGAACAGTTTGTAGGAATAAAAAAGTTTAAAAAAAAAAAAGAAAGAACAGTTTGTAGGAATAAAAAAGTTTAAAAAAAAAAAAGAAAGAACAGTTTGTAGGAATAAAAAAGTTTAAAAAAAAAAAAGAAAGAACAGTTTGTAGGAATAAAAAAGTTTAAAAAAAAAAAAAAGGAATGTTCAGTTTGTTGGATTAATGAAGTTTAAAAAAAAAAAAAAAGAAAGAAAAATGAGAAAGTGGAAGCATGAGTCAGTGGTGGGGTGTGTAAAGGGTGAACCGAATGTTTTGCTGACTACATTTTCCATTGAAATTTGAAAGAACTCATAGCTTTACCGAGAAGAAGAAGAAGAATCAGGTGATTTCAAGTAGAATTTTGTGAAAAGGTTGGGTGAAATTCGATGGAGACCCGAAGCTGTTCAGGAATAGGAGCAATCTGCGTAGGGTCTGGTATTTGGAGGACAGCGAACTGAAGAAATCAAGTTTCGGGATGAAAATTTGAGGTTAGTAAGTTAATTCATTTCTTAACAACTTTTGTCAAGGATGGTTGAGCTAAATGTGAAGGAAAACAGGTTAAATTATAGGCTCCCAATGCTAAACGACTTGGAGAAAGCATATGGGTGGCTTCAATCTTGTATACGGGACCTGATACTGAAGGACTAGAAAAGGTATACGGGCAACCCAGGATATGATATCTATGTGCACATAGAGGTATAATCGACGCTGTTGTGTGGAGATTACTCCATATAGTTAAGGTTATTCGACGTTGGGTGTGTTGAGATTACTCCACCCCAACTAAGGTTGTTTTTGACGTTGAGTAGCGTTGAGCTTCGCTCCGCCTCAACTAAGGAAAATATTTCAAATAAATGTTAAATTTTTATGGTTTTTCGAGGATGAAATGTAAATGGTTTTTAATATGCTTAATCGAGCATGTTCTTCCTGGATGTGAAAATGAGCTATTTACTATTTTATTAGTATCGTTATTTGAGCACAATTTTGATGTATTCCTAAGTTAGAAAGATTTTTTGAACTTGTCACTCACTAGGCAACCTAACTAATGTTTTCCTTTGTTTTTTTCTATTTTTCAGGTAGCGAGCGAACTCTGGGTGCTTAGCCTACACAACAGCTTGTTTGGGCCTACCACTTGTGTTTGTGAACATTGTAAATATTGTATCTTAGACATGTGTTGTACGCATAAAGGGTTAAAGAATGGGAGTTAGTAAACTCATGTTACCTTAAAGTTTGAATGAAAGTCTATACTTGTATGATAGCTTAGGCCTGGTTGGATATTAATGTTCTAGTATGATTCATAACTATTTATTAGGTATTTCATCACGTTTTAGGGTTGAACAGGTTGACAATAGATGCCACAAGAGGGTTGGTGTCTCCTGTCCTCACACTTTCTCCTAGGTTAAGAGGGTACGTGGGAGGGGGTGTGATACGTTTTGTCTCTTGGATTTCTTCAATTGTCTTTACTTTTCTTATTTGTTTTTAGAACTCAATTTCAAACTTGATTTCAATCCCTTAAATAAAGTTGAAGAAATACTTGAATAGCTAAATAGTAATCGCAATTTGATCTTTTGTGGAATGATACTTGGTATCTCAGACTACTTTACTATACTATTACTTGATGTGTGCGATTGTGTTCAGCAAGTTTATAGCATCGTTGCTGGGGATCAAAGGAACAAGATTGTTTAATATTTAAAGGATTGGTAGATTTTAATTTAAGGTGTAATTTACTTTTTTTTTTCATTTTTGCTTTTTGTTTTAGATTGATTGGTTACCTTTCGGTGGATGCCACGTGACACATCTAACTTTCTTCCTTTTGACCTCCAGATTGGCAGGTGAAAAGCATTTGAAAAGTACTTTTTATTCTCTTAAATTAAGGGAGTTTATATTAGATTTCACTTGTGTGCTCGTGGTTTTCATGTCAAAATAAAGAAAACTAGAATTAAAAGCCAAAAGATTCAAACTGAGCCAAAATCCAACGGAAAAAAGAAGAAAACATAAAACTGCCAAACAAAGGGCAGTGCCGCAGCGCTTTTTCCCTAGAGCAACCACCATTCGATGTTGGGCAACGCCATGGCGCCATCTTTTCTTATTTGAAAAATCTACATTTTTGGAAAGAATTTTGGGTGACCAACTGTATAAATTGGAGGGTTTCCAGCAACCCTAAGGAGGAATCAGAACAATTAACACACCAAGAGAGTCCCAAAGAGTGAGTTAGTTGTCAGGAAGAGAGAAGAGAGTTCGAGAAAGAGTTTGGTGTCATTCAAGTTCAAGACGTGAAGTCTAAAGGACATCTTGGCGGTTTCTCCTCAATCAAGGGCTTCTTCCTAGTAGAGTTTTCCTTTCTCTACACTCTTTCTATGCTCATATTGTTTATGAACATATTGCTTAAAGCTATGAGTGACTAAACTCTTTAGTTTTAGGTTATTGATGAATTGTTTATGAAGTTATGTTGATATTGTAGACTCTGCATGGTTTGTTGTAATGAGTATGCTTTTCATTATTATTGTGCTTAATTCTTGTTGATTGGCCATCCTTGAATGTTAGGTTAAATGTATGGTTGAGAACTTTGTATGTCTAACTAGATCTATAACAATTTTTCCCTTAAGCGATTACTTTCTTTGTAGCGAGCGAGTCCAAGGTGCTTAGACTACACAACAACTTGTCTCGGCGTGCCATCAGTGTTTAGTATTTTGAGAATTGTAAATATTTGATCTAAAACATGTGCTGACATATAGAGGGTTAAGGGTTGTGTTAAGAAACTTATGTAAATATATTAGTTTGAGTGGAAATCATTGTTTGTATGATATTTTAACCCTAGTTTAAGTATGATGTTCAATCATTGTGTATAACTGCTTATTAGGTGATGGTCAAGGTATAAGGTTGGCAGTGGATGCCGTAAGAGGGTCGATGTCTGCTATTCTCACACTTTCTCTTGGGTTTGGAGGGTACCTGGGAGGGGGTGTGACATTTCTAGCTTGGGAATTAGGGATTTTCCTTGTAATTGATGTTCTAAAGAGGTTTTGAATTGAATTCATTGTATGCATGATTTAATTCCGAATTTACAAGTATTATGATCATATTGTGAACGCTGGTGCATGCTGTGATTATAGATTAAGATCAATTTATGATTCGTGACACTTCATTGTTTTGGGTTTTATGTCCTAAAACTCGTTTGTATCTTCTGTAACTTATTCTCAATAAAGTTGTTATTGAAATTTATTCAATCAAGTTGTTATTGAATATGTGAATTGCATTTATTAAATCCAATAAACTAAGAACCCCTAGCTATATAATGTATACTTAAACTTTATGTATAGACATAAGAAGTGGATCAAGTTAAAGTAAATAGCCAAAACGATCTATAGTATAAGGACAAAGTTGGGTATCTTATCCTAGTAACACTATGGATGCAACTCACTTTGTATTTGTTACAAACGATGTGATCTTATATCGTACATGTAGAGACATGTGAGTGGGGGCATCCTGTGCCATGAGTTTGCACAAGACCAGACCATGAAATAATCATTTTTGCTTTATAACACCGTTTACTGTTAAAACTGATTATTTCAAACCTTATGACTTAGGTAACTCAATCTTAATCCTGAGCTAACCATGAAGTTCTGTTTGTCTGAGATTATCCCTTAATCTTCATAGGTGAGAGTGGCTCGAGTATGTCGACTCAATATGCCTCCCATTTTAGGGATAAGATCATATAGATAAATGGGGACATAGTCTTCCAAGATGAAATTTGCTCCTACCTATTTCTAGGATAGTAGAAAAGTTGTTCCCTTAAGTACTAACTCCGAGACTTGACAAGGGGCCCCACCCTCTCATTGGCCCGAGAGGGACTAGGTTTGTTGGTTGGACCACAAATCGATTATTCATTATAGGATCAGAAGGACTTAAGAAACGAGATGTAATTACAGGGTAAAACGGTAATTTTGACCTAGCCGTAGTTATGAACAACCTGTGAAGGATGGACTTACTTATTATGGTTATATCAAGTGGACATAAATATATCTATAGTGAGGAGAGTGCAACTATTGGGCTTTAGTGGAATGACTCGGTAGTTAACGAATATTAATTAACTAGGTTAAAGAGTTTAGCCGGTTAGTTTCAGATCATTGGAGCTCATGATCTGTAGATCCATTAGGTCTCCTTGTTAGCTCATGGACTAATTCTTAGAACATTATATTGAGTGAATTTGAAATGTTCGAATTCGGTGTTGGAGAAAAAAATTATACAATTTGTTCGTTTAATTATGAATTAAATGAAATTGGAGAGTTAGAAATATTTAAATGTGATTTAGATATTTTTAGGATGAATAGAGATTCATTAGATTTGAATTTTTCGAGAAAAAACGAAAATTAATTTAATATTAAAATATTAATTTAATATAATTAATTATAATTTTAAAATTAATTTAGAAATTATTGTTTATTTTAAAAACCAATTTGGGAGATTGATTCTAATACCGTCCTATTCATATATTCATGACCAAGAAACACTGGATTCTCTTTCGGATAGGCCCTGAAACGAGAGGGAAGGATGGAATGCCAACAGGCCTCTAATAGCAACAAGAGAGTGAAGAACGAATGCCCTTCCTTACTTTATTTCTGATTTTATTCAGACCCCAAGTGATTCCTTATTTAATTTGTCGATTTGATTCTTCAATATATGAAGCCTTCTTCTCGCTGGCTGAAAGGGAAAAAGGCTAGCAAGGATCCTTTTGCTTACCAATAAAAGAATGCCTTTTTTTTGGGGTGGAATCCATTTTTTTAGTAAGATATATGAATAGAAAGATGGATGAATCTATCGAGACGATTTCGATTTTGATATCTAAAAAAGAATCAATGCAAACATTTTCATTTCCTTTCGTTGAGCGGCGAACAAGCATAAATGCAACTCTCATTTCATCATTCGTCGGGACTTGCGGGTTGGTATAATTCAATCTTTAGGAGCATCAAGGACAACGAGAAGATTCTCTCTGATTACAGTGAAAGTGCCATTGCCCATAAAGGAATTGATTTTCATAACGAGAAAATTCTCTCTAATTACTTTAGCTGCTATGTTGCTAACTCCTTCAGATTGTACGTTGATCATAGAAGCAATAGGTTAGGTTAGCTTGAAATTCTAATTTGTTGACAAGCATTTTTCTAATCAACATAGGATTAAATCAATAGAACTCTTAATCTAGGCCTTTCCAGTTGAGTGTTCTGCCTAATTATCTCTAGAACTTAATGCAAATTAGGCTTAATTCGGATTTTGCATGTCTCTCATCGGTTCGGTTTTATTCTAATTAGTCGATTAGGACAATTTAATTTTGGCCTTTCCAATTAAATTGATTAGGTGCCAACTATAACGAATTTTGTAATGACAAACCAATGAATAAGAACATTGAACGAAGAAAAGTCTGTGTAACCCAAGCTAGGACTTTCTCCACTTGAATTTTACCCCATTTTAGTTTGCGCATTTTATCTTATGTAATTTAAATTTTCTATGCAAACAACCATCAAGGCCCCCTCCGGTTACTAGAATTGTCAACTGTCCAATTATGAAATTTGAAATGCTCCTTGTGTTTGACCCTACTTGCCATTACTATTGTTGGTTAAGTTCGGTAATTTATTTGGCATGAAGGCTTAAGCTAACTCATCCCATGTGGTTATGGATGCGCACGTGTACGGGTCAAGTTATAATATAAGACGATTATCGTTCCACTGAGGATACAATTGTGAAGGTTTAAGTTACTTAACTATTCTAGAATTGAATAGAGGTGTTCGCGGTTCGGTTTGGTTCAATATGAGGCTAAAACCGAACCAAACCGCATAAATTGGTTAAGGAATTATATGGAACCAAACCGAACCGCATGTTTGGTTCAGACCAAACCAAACCGAATTGCATATTTGTGGTTTAGTGTAGTTCGGTTTTGCGGTTTCACCTCTTTATTTTTTTTTGTTTTTTCTAGGGGTGTTCGCAGTTTGGTTCAGTTCGGTTTGGGGCTAAAACCGAACCGAACCGCATAATTTCTAAAAGAAGAAAAGGGAAAAAAATAAATATTATTTTTTAAAAATAAAGCGGTTCAGTTCGATTTTGGGTTTGGTTTCAAGATTGAAACCAGACTGAACCGCATAAAATCGGTCTAGGAATTATATGTAACCGAATCGAACTGCATGCAAGCGATTTTGGTTCGGTTTCAATTCGGTTCCGGTTTGGTTTCAAAAGTAGTTTGGTTTTGGCAGTTTGGCTGATCACCTATAGAATTGAATCAATTTTATTTGAGGATTCGATTTTAACTTGTGATTTAGAAAAAATAAAAAGGAAAGCAATTAAATGAGAAACACAAGAGTCAAAGAGAGTTCTAGGGTATTGAATCCTTGTTTAATTTATTATGCAACATTCTAGGGTTCCTGGATTTCATTGCAATTCATATGCTTAAATCTACAAACATTAATCCAAGTTATTTTCTATCAAAAACAACCTTTTCTCATGCAGCCTAATTGCTTACTAATATCTTGAAATCAATATAAGTTACATGGCATTAGGAGTAGTCTTTAGCAACTTTCATTGTTAACCTAACTATTTTCATGATAGATTAACAACAATTCATTGTTATAGATCTAGTTAGACACAATTATCTAAACCATACATCTAACCTAACATTCAATCCTGGCCATTCAACAAGAATTTAAGCACAATAAAAATGAAAAGCATACTCATTACAACACAACTTTATAGAGTTGACACCCAAAATTCTTTCCAAAAATGTAGATTTTTCAAATAAGAAAAACTGGCGCTGCAGTGCTGGTCAATGGCGCAGTTGCGCTGACCGACATTGTATGGTGAAGCTGTCGCGCTATAAGATGGTGTCGTAGCACTGTGGGTCATAAAATCCTACCCTCGGCGCCGTGCCGCAGTGCCGCATCGGTGCTGCTGCTGATGTTGAGTGATGCCCTTGAAAAAAAGCACCGCGGTGCTGCCCTGTTTTTGGCAATTTGGTGATTTTCTTCTCCTTTTTTCACTTGATTTTTCCTCGGTTTAGTTCTTTTGGATTTTGATTCTTGTTTTCTTTATTTTGACCTGAAAACCACTAGTAAACAAGTGAAATCTAATATAAACTCCCTTAATTTAAGAGAATAAAAAGCACTTTTCAAGCGCCTTTCACCACCCCAAACTTAGAAATTTGCTAGTCCTGAGCAAAGAGTATAATCAAATAAAGGGAACTCTTTAACAATATGATCTCTAGCCAATCTTTGGCCTTGTCTTGTAAGGAGAAAGGAAATAGTCTTAATTTAACCCATCATTAGAAACTTCATTCATCATTACCATCCTAGATCAAAGGTGCTTATGCGGGTCATTGGTAGAATGTCTTTTAAAAGCAATGTCTCTAGCCATTGAGATCTTTTCTAAAAGTCCTGCTGATGCGAACTTTCCGCATTTACAGCAAGTGTACGAGTCAAGTTATAATATAAGACAGTTAAGTTTCGAATATCATCAAAATTGTGAAGGTTTAAATTACTTAGCTATGCTAGAATTGAATTAATTTTATTTGAGGATTTGATCTTGAGTTATGATTTAGGAAAACTAAAAAGAAAAAAACGCAGGTAATTGAGAAACAAAAGGGTCAAAGAGAGTTCTATAGTAATGAATCATTGTTTACTTCATTATGCAATATTCTAGGGTTCATAGATTTATTGCAATTCATATGCTTAAATCTAGAAATATAAATCCAAGTTATTTTCTTCCAAAGACAATTTTTTCTCACGCAAGCTAAATGATTATTAATATCTTGAAACCAATATAAGTTACATGGCATTAGGAGTAATCTTTAGCAACTTTCATTGTTAACCTAACTATTCGCATGATAGATTAACAACAATTCCTCCCTTCTAATTTTGCTTCCCCCAAGCTTCTTGGACGCAAGTAATTACTTATGGTGCCAAAAACTATTGTCGACAGATCCAAAGTGCCAAAAACTTGTTGTTTGTTTATATTTATTATTAAGGTTACTATGCGTTCAACATATTATGTGTTCAACATGCTTAATACTATGTGTTACTAATCTGTCAAGTTTTCCTATTCTTCACCCAAGAATAAGCAAAGAATGAGGTTTTCTCGGTGAGTCCAAGGTCTAACACAGGGACTATGCATATTCTATAATTAGTTGGATTATTTGAGTCATGCGTTTAAAGAAGGTGATGAGAAGTGATGTGTTTAGCTAACTACAAAGTAGTAAACCTAAGCTAATGTGGGTTGATGCAGAGGTATGCGACATAGCAAAAGCAGCTAGTTGAATTGTATGAATGGTAAAACGCAGGGCTGGGGTTGGTTATCACCTAAAGTCGGAAACACACAGGTGGGTCTATTTCATACCATCGACTCTTCTCCCGGTTGTCAGCCACTATGCGTTATATGTCTATAATGCATAGGAAAGTGTTAAGTGCCAAGGTTATTCCTATCCCTAGGTAACACTTCTTAGCCTTGTCAACTGAGTTCCACAATCACTTACTCTCTCGAGCAGTCTGATTATTACTACTTATATCGATTAGCTAGATGGACATAAGCATTTGATTAAAAATACATTTGACAGGATGAAATAGTCTTCTACGGTTCTTTATTTAGATGATAATGCAACCCGTTATCCTTGAGAGAGTTAGTTACTCATGGAAGATAAACAGCAAATGGAAAGTGATGAGAAATGAATAGCTATGGAAGATGTATAGATTGATGAACGAAATAACTATTTTAGAAAATATAATTCCTTGCTAATAGATGTTGTTGGATTTCTATTTTCGTAATTTGAGTTTCATAGCTTGTTGCACAGAAATAGATATTATAATTTCCGTACAAAGATGCGTCGAGAATTACTCAAGTATGATCATGATTAAGCAAGTTTTCCTATAAAAAGCCCAAGTATAAACTCCTATAGGTTTCCTGGTGCGTCCAAGGTCGAACGCAGGGATTTGTAATAACTAGGCATTGAGAATAGATGCATGACTATGCGGTGCACTATACATGTAATATGTGCATGAGTTGTATGTATCTAAAACTATACATAAAGAATAAATAAAATTTCCTATAACTAACTATAAGGGGATGCGGCGATGGTTAGTCAAATGTCATTTAGTGTCAGATAGCATGCGTTGAGAATGAATGGAACCATGCGATAAAAGTAGAGTTAACGCAGGACCTAGTTGTTACTTAAACCTATCTAAGTATAAGTACATACCTACAAACTGAGTTTGTGAATCCATCTCTCGATGTTTCGACGCCACATTAATCTTATCTCTAAGACGCATGGTAAGTTTGCATTGGCAAAAGATGAACTACATCTCTGCACCTCATCTAGTCTTGATAAATGCTAAAGATTAACCATCTACTCTCTCAAGCTAGACAGTCATGCTTACTGCATTTGTTTGTTAGACAAAGCTATGCAAGCTAATGATATGCATTAATCAGGATGTAACATACTTCATATTGCTTAAGAAAAAAAAAACTAACTCTAACATCTAACTCATTTAGCATTCAAACAACATGGTGTAAGATATTCAATATGGAAATAGATGGAAGATAATCGTCAATCAAACTCATATTAAGAAAATAAACCATTCTCTCGAATGTTATTAACAAAATGTAAGTAAAAAGGAGGGAAATGGAGATAAAACAGACATGGAAGACGTCAAGCCGCCCTGGCAACGTCTTGCTTCATGGAGGCTTGAGATGGTTGCTATCTGATACATAAAGTCCATAGGGTGAAGGTTCTCACTCACTGGAAGACGATTCTGAAAGTTCTCAGAATCCTTCTCTCAGAAGAGCTCGAAATGGAGGCTGGTTACTGTGGAGGAGGATTTGTGCAGGCCTTTCGCTTCTTCAACTCGTTCCTCGCTCTCTTTTCTTCCTCCTCTTTTCAATTGAGAAGCTTTGGGCTATCTATAGGTGTCAAAAAGGTGAATTCATGATGACCTGACACCTTTGCATTAAATTCCATGCCCTACTGCACAGACTTTTCACATCGTCGGCACATTGGTTCTGCCATGATCTAATCACGTGTTATCCTTTTGCATAATGACATGACAGCTTTTGCCCAAGGCATCCGTATCTACTTTTTCTCAACGCATGGTCTCAACGCATATTTTCGACGCATGTGTTTCCATTTGTTCTCACAGCAGCTTCGTCTTTAATACGTGGGTTATTTGTGCTTCTTTTCTTCTTAATCCTGCGTTAAGAACATAAAAGCTCATAATTTTTCAGATATTCTGTTTTGTAAATAGTGCCAACGCATGGTGATACATTTTACATAATTCAACTACCAAAATCATGTGTTTAGCTCTAAAGTTACTCTAATTAATTCAAATAGTGACTATAATAACTTGTATTTCTACAAGTTATTATGTTCCTATAGAGAGGGTTAAGGAAATTGTTGTGTATTTATGCTATTATATGTCTGAATGAAAAGGATGTGCATATGACAAGTTAACTCTGGTGTATGTGTGAAGTAGTTTATGGTTTATAACTGTTTATTAGGTAAAGGCAGAGTTTATGGTGAACAGTGGATGTCATAAGAGGGTTGGTGTCCGCTATCATCACATTTCTTCCTAGGTTAGGAGGATACCTAGGAGGGGGTGTGACAAGAACTGCCCTTAAGCCAAACAATTGTAGAAAATTTTAAATCATTTGCTTAATTTCGGTGAAATTGAGTTGTCCATATCTAGAATCGTCTTATAAGTATGATGATATTAGCACATGTTTGATATTATTTATGATGTGAAGTTAATATAAGCATCTTTAGGAAAAAATGACGTATAACGACCCGACTTCCTAGGACTTGGACCAGGTCGTCACTATATGCATGCATACATCTCAAACGACTCTTTTTCATAATTTTATTAAAAAAATCAAGGAAACATCATCAAGGTAAATAATTTTGCTGTCGTTTAAACCGAAAACCTTTAATCAGGGTACCCTTAAAACATTAATGTATTAAAATAGAAAATTGGGCATAAAGAAATAAATAAAGGAACACATAGTTTTAGTTTCAATAACAATTCCTAAGTATTAAAATGAAAGGAAAACATGAAAACTCGTGCGAAAGCATTAGTCTAGTTCCAATGGCATCGTCAAAATTTTCTTTTGTCATTCGTTGAGGTGTCATTTCCCTTACCTGAAAACGAATTATGAAAAGAAGGCTATGCATTTATGCTCAATAACTGCAACATGCTAGTGGGACATGCACATTTCTACTTTCACACTTCACTTATCTGAGTGATTAGTTAGACCCGTCCTACCATTGACAAATGGTGTCCACGAGCCTCTAGTGAATCCCACAGGAAACACTTACCTCTGGTGTATCCCGAAGGAACACGAAACCTCTGGTGATCCCGAAGGAACACAAACCTCTAGTGATCCCAAATGAACACAAAACCTTTGGTGATTCTGAAGGAACACAAACCTCTAGTGATCCCAAAGGAACATAAAACCTCTAGTAGACACACAACCAACGTAGGAGGGTAACTATCACTAACATGCATAATTGGTAAAATACTTAAAATCCGACAACATAGATTCATAATGCCTCTCATACAAACATTATCATGCTTATAAATCTTCGCAATCATAAGAATTACATGCAAACAAAATAACTCATAGATGGCCCAAAGAAGCCAACAACATTTTAATAACCAAATTGCCTGGCACGTAGGCAGTTCCAATAGTAAGATTACTTACAGTGGAGTTAAGTCAAATAGCTATCAAAGTAGCCAAATCCCACCAAATTCTTGAATTGAGACCTGAAACATAACCCAAACTTATAGTAAATCTCTAAGCTTAATCCCAATCACAATGATTCCAAATGTAATGCAAACAATTTTAACTAATGAAAAATGTGGTTTGTTCCAAAACAACCTCCAATCCTCCCAAAACAACGCAACTCCAAGCCACCTATCAAGATTTAACCACTAGAACTTAAAATCCGAGTTGAAATTAATTGGGTAATCAAGGTCCATAAAAAACCCACCAAAAACTTACCAAAATAAGCCACAAATCAATCTTGGATCCAAGATACTCACACAACAGCGCAGATCCGACGACTAATGGTGGACTGCGGCAACGGCGAATGACCAGAGGACTCAGACGGCAAAGGCGAATAGCTATGGCAACGGAGGACTCCAAAATTCAAACTTGGAAGAACTTAGGATACTTCAACCTCATCTCCTCCTCTCTCTCCAATGTCACTTCCTCAAACTAATGGTTTCGCCATAGAACTTTTACTAGCGCTATTTCACGATTAAGGCCTTTACTTCCCTTGCAAGAATTTGGACATGCTTCTTCTCATAACTCAAATTCTTATTCAATTGCAATGACTCATAGTCAACTACGTGAGATGAATCTGCTATATACTTCCCCATCATGGAGATGTGGAAGACATTATGAGCTGTAGAGAGCGGCGATGGCAAAGCCAAATGATACGCTATAAGGCCAACTTGCTCAATATCTCAAATGGAATGAATCGAGGGCTCAACTATGTCACACCCCCTCTCAAATCACTTTCCTAACCTAGGAGTAGGTGCAACCTATACATATATATGTCATCTTATATCTTGAAACACAATTCAATACCAGATCAAATGTACAAACTTTTATACTAGTGAAACATTATAAGGTAATCATAAGTTATACATAAGATTTCTCAGCTCATAATTTATCATACAAGTGTATTTGTTCATCAACTAGTACAAAACCCACACTCGTTATGCCACAAAATCATATATGACAAACTATCCTAGAGAACTAAAACCAAGTAAACCCAGACGAGGATCTTCTATAGGCTAGACGTCCGGGACATGCTCGCTACCTGAAACGAAACAACAATAAACAAAAGGTGTGAGCTTAAAGCCCAGTAAGTGACTAAAATATCAATTACAATCTAATTCTTGAGTTAATGCTGTTTATAACATTAATATATATCTTATTAGTACAAGTTGCTGGATCACTCATGTCATTAACAAGATAACATAGATGCCTTCTAAGAAGCAGCGGAGCAAAGCTCAACGTTATTAACCTTATATCAAGTATTCTGTTCCTAATATTCATATACTCATATACTCATACATTCACACGCCTTCACATTTAGTCCTTCGGCGTTTCAACACTCAAGTGCCTTCTCATAATGTCCCTTAGCACTGAGTTTCATTATAATTTTACTGCTCAAGTGCCTTCACTCATGGTCCTTCAACACTGAGCCTTTAGGTACTGATTTTCATATGCCTTCTCACAAGGTCCTTCGGCATTGGAAACTATCTCAATCAATCTCACTAGTGCCTTCACTCATGGTCCCTTAGCACTATGTATCATATATCTCTATAGGCCTTCACACAGGGTCCTTCAGCCACGGTTTGCATTTAGATAGCACACATACAGAAATTCACATAATATATTCGTTTGCACTTGTACATTAATAACGATGATCCTTGGACAAATTAGAGAGCCACTCATAGTTTGTCTTAGGCCGCGAGCAGATTGTATGCTTTTCCGAGCTCTTCTTGGCCTGTAAAACACATTTCTCATATTAGGTTTCCTTTGAACTCCTTTTTCAAAATCATTAGGTATGCATGTTAATAACTAGCGATACTCTATGTTACTGGCGATACTACCAGCGAGATTCACACTACTGGGTGCTGCACTAGCGAAACTAGAGTGAATTAGACTAACGAGATCATCTTAAGGAGCGATACCTAGCGAGACTTCAGCGAGAGTTGTGAGACGCAAAGCTCCTTTGCGTTTATCAGCGACACCCGTTCCACTGCTCACTCTCCCACTCCTTAGCGATACCACTGTTTAGCGACACTGGATATCACAGTTTTCCTTCCTTCCCTTCAAACTCTCCCTTTATCCTGCTAAAAACCATATTACAGCCAAAATCAGAACTTCCCTCCTTCTACAATCTTGTAAAGTAGTGATGTAAGATCCTAACTCAGGATTCTTAAGATGGCTAGTAAGGGAAGAAATATGACTAATTGAACGCATAATATTAGGAAAGAAATGGATATTTCACTAAGAGTGGGAATGAAGGATGGAAGACATAGTTTGGGAATTTGTTAAATGTTTAAATGTATTTCGAGCATAGCCCGGTTAATGCATGGATGGTAACATGCTAAAGTGTGGTACCTTAATTTAGAGAGAATTTGATATTGAATTTTGAAAAGGGAATAAGAATCAGGGAAAAGAGGGAACACATGGCTCACAATTAGTCTTGGAAACTAACAGGTTATGGGATTAGCTTTGAAGGGTGTTAAGCTAGAAAGAAAAGAGAAGCCAAAGAACCTTTGGGCGTGAACAGCATGCGTTGAAGGTTTATTATGTATTAGTAAGGATTTTGGTGTTGATAAATAAGTCTATGCCCAAAGACCAAATGTTTAAGGCAACTATGAACGAAGGGTTGCTGTCTGTTGAGGGGTGTGACATAAGAAGATGGTCATGGACGCAGGATGAAGGTAAACGCAATAGGACCAACGCGTAGAGGAAGAGCTTGAGAAGGAGTTGTTGTGGACATAAGGAAGGAGTGGGACGCATGGTATGATGCGATGAGATACAAACGCATAGTATTGGGCGTTTGTCATTAATGCCTAGTGGCATTGTGTAAGCACTGGTTTATAATAGTGTGGCTATGTGTTGAAGGTGATCACGAATGGTTATTGCGACCTGAAGTAGTCGCAGCGTTGGCAGGGAAAGAAACGTACTTGGCTTACCATGCGTTGGTAAGGTTGTTATGCGTTGAGGTTCCTATGCGTCGAAGATAGATCTATGCGTCGAAGACAGTAGTGTAGTTGGCTGAGAGTTAGAAAAATGAGTAGTGAAGCTCAAACCTTAAAGGGAACTCAAAGAACGCATGAGGGCGTTGTGTTGAATGAATGGTTGTTTATTGGAAAATGTTGGATGCATAAGATGAGCTTATAAAGGCCAGGTGGCTTCGTATAGATTTGACACCTTATCAGTAGGAGGTGTTGAAGGCATGTCAAGTATTTCATGCAGACACTTGGACTATGCATGGTTAATTAAGCATGCAGCGTGACATGTGGCAAACAAGTGGCAAAAGGAGAGAAAAAGTTGGATGACAAGCTCCCTATAAATAGAACTTTGAAGGAAAAGGAGCGACTGATGACTCTCAAAGAAGAATTCTGGAGAGAAAAAGAGAAGAAGGTAGTAAGGACGTCCGTAGAAGGAATATGCGGTCAAGAAAGAAGATATTTGACAACTTAGCTATTTTATGTAAAGAAGTTGTCTTGCGTTAAAAGAGGTCAGCCTTGCGTTAAGGACAAACATAATGTCCAAGGTGAACGCAGCGTCCAAAGTTGGGTGATGCGTTCAAGTTGGACCTTGCGTCCAAGTAAGGGTGATGCATCCGAGAGAGAAGTAAGAAGAGGTGGGATGCACTTTGCTGAAGTAATCAACCTTGCGTTGAAGGGCAGGGTTGCGTTCAACGAGCTGACAGAGAGAAATGGAGCTTTGCGTTTCTAAGATTAGAACGTTGCGACCAAGAAGCTCGGGAAGAGGAAATAGAAGAAAGGAAGAAGAAGTATTCTTTGGTAAGTACAGGTGAGTAACACCTGCGTTTTACAAAATATAAATGAGTTCTTTATGAATATAATTTTATGGGTTTCTAACGAAACAATGCATGCGTTTTCATATATGAAGCATGTGAACATGTTGTTTATAAAACTAAGAGCATGCATTTATATATATAAAAGAATATGAGACAGCTGAGAAGCATGCGTTGTACTTGAAAACTTGAGAACACTGGGTAACACATGGTAACTTTGAAAATGCTGAGTAACGCATAGTAAATTTGAGAATGCTGGGTAACACATGGTGATTGATTGAAAGTTGTATTCAAATCGATTGACTGCTTTTCAATATTGCTTAGCCAAAACATCAGTAAATAAGAAAAACCAATCTGTCATGTATAAAAGAATTGTTGGAACAAGAAAAGAAATGTCACTCACGACTCTTTTCTAGGCCTTGAGTGGATTATACACCTTTTCTATCTCCTCTCGGCCTGAAAATACAAATTTCTTGGGTTAGGCTTCCCTTAACTTCCTTTCCATAACCAATCAAACTTAAATCATTCATATTTGATCAGTATAACCTTAATGAGCGAGTTTCAACTCTACTAGCAAGACCACTAGCAATATTGGATTTCACTACACGCCACTAGCGATACCAGGGTGAGCAAGACTAGCGATACTCACCTAATCAGTGATATCCAGCGAGACCCAGTGAGAATTGTGAGACGCAAGGCTTCTAGCAACACCTGCGTTACTCGTCTCACTTCTCACGCTTAAACTTTAGCGTTACTTATGTTCCACAGCTTTTGCCTTCCCTCTTTTCCTTTTGTTTTTCACTACTGTCGATTAAAAGTTATAGTCCAGCCAAAATTAGAACTTCTTTCCTTCTACAAACTTGTAGAGAAATATGTCTTCTAGCTTACCTCAAATTTTCGTAGCTTAACTTGCTCTCGTTCGTCAGATATTGCACAATTTCTCCATACTACTACAGATTGCACAGAAATTCCTTATCAGTCACTTCCAGCTGAAAGTTTACATGTTTCTAATCCATTTCAACTCAAACATCCTTCATAAAAGTTATTCAGAATTGCGTTAACTTACTAACCTTAAAATTTGAGCCTTAGACTCTATCTCTTTGATTTGTTTTACTCCAAACATTCGATACTGTCTGGCTTATGCATCCGCTTATATCGTGCTGTTCCAGCTTAGATTTCGATATCAAAACGAGTAAAATTCTATCCGAAATCCACAAGGACACCTTCTTCTTCTTTCCTTATAGTTTATCTGAGAAATGGAACCGACTTAAGTTCTCGAAAATGTCTAAAAATGATTAATTATTCGAGCTACTCACCTATATATATATTGTCGACTTAACTTTCTGGTGCAGGCTGGCGCACGGGGTTTCCCTTCTTAATTCAAGGTAAGGCGTTCAACGCAGCCTACCCTCAATGCCTTTAGCAAACGGCCACCCTCAACGCCTCCTACTTTTGACAAATACGACTCAGTCATTCACACCAGTATCTTCGTCGCATCGAGACCACTGTTTTCAACGCAAGGTGACTTCAGCGCAGCAAAGTGACTTCAGCGCCTGGCCTTACCAACGCATGGTGGTTCAAGCATATTTCTTCTCCCACCAATGATCATTTATCCTCCAACGTGGGTAACTACTTCAACTCAACCCTTCGTGATTCCATCAGCATTGCATGGCCACTCAAAGAGTTTAACTTTCCTCTTCATTCACCAACGCATAGTCTTGGCCAACACTTAGCCAAAATTTTGCTCTCATTCTCGGCTACTTCTCCTCTAACAACGCATGGCCACATTTCAATTGCCTTGCCCCAAGACTTAGTAATAGGAACGAATGCTTACAATCTACTACCCCTTTTTTAAGAATTTCGTCCTCGAAATTCAAGTAAGTTCAATGTAAGAAAAGGTGGGGATACTTAACTTTCATTTGCTCTTCACTTTCCCATGTCGCTTCTTCTTCTTGATGATTCCTCCATATAACCTTAACAAGCGGTATCGTTTTTGTTCTCAACACTTGTTCCTTACGATCAAGAATTTGCACAGGTTCCTCTTTATAAGATAAATCTTCATTTACCTGAATAGGTTGAGCCTCCAAAACATGTGTAGGATCTAGTATGTATTTCCTTAGTAGAGAAACACGAAATACATCATGTATTTTAGATAATTCCATAGGTAACGCCAACCGATTAGCCGACGGTCCTATGCGTTCCAGAATCTCATAAGGCCCAATATATCTTGGACTCAACTTTCTCTTCTTTCCAAACCTCAAAATTCCTTTCCATGGAGATAACTTCAAGAAGACTTTATCACCAACTTGAAATTCTAAGTCTTGACGCCTCTTATCAGTGTAGCTTTTCTGTCGATCCTGTGCCGTCTTCAACCTTTCTCTTATGAATTTCATGTTCTCAGATGTAGTTTGGACTAATTCTGGTCCCATTAACTTCCGTTTTCTTACTTCACCCCAACATATAGGAGTTCTGTAACGTCTACCATACAATGCATCATAAGGTGCCATTCCAATACTAGAATGGTAACTATTATTATACGCAAACTCCATCAAAGACAATTGAGTATCCCAGCTTCCTTTAACTTGCAGCGCACAAGCACGAGAGTCTGAATCGTTCTTTCTGATTGTCCATCAATTTGAGGATGAAAGGCTGTACTGAACTTAAGTTTAGTTCCCAATGCTTGCTGTAAACTCGGCCAAAACTTAGATGTGAATCTCGGATCTCTATTAGAAATAATAGACACAGGAGCTCCATACTGACTTACTATCTTGTCAACATACAGTTTGGCCAGTTTATCTAAAGTAAAAGTCACTTTAACTGGCAAGAACCGGGCAGTTTTAGTAAATCTGTCAACTATCACCCATATCCCATCGTAACCCTTTGGAGTTTTGGGAAGACCAAATAAGAAGTCCATAGTGATATGTTCCCATTTCCACTCAGGTATGGAAAGTGGTTTTAAAAGTCCACCAGGTCTTTGTCTTTCTGGCTTAACCTGCTGACAAATCAAACATTTTGCCACACATTCTGCGATTTCCTGTTTCATTCCTTGCCACCAATATTCTCTCAAAGTCCTGTACATCTTTGTACTACCTGGATGCATCGCGTATGTAGAACTATGAACTTCCTCTAGAATAGCATTTTTCAATGTCAAGTCATTTGGGACACACAATCTTCCTTGTTTCATTAAAGCTCCATCATCTCTTATATCAAAATCCATTCTTTGGTTGAGATTCACCTCTTCTACTATCTTCTCGAGTACAGAGTCTTCCCTTTATTTGCTAACAATCTCACTCATCAAAGTGGGTCTCACCTGGAAGTGTACAAGCAAACCTCCCAACTTGTTAACCGACAAGGATGCATTTGAACTCTTTAACTCCTTTGTCAATTCTGCACTAAAAGTATTCAATGGAGTCCTGGCTTGTCCCGTCTTTCTGCTCAACGAGTCAGCTACAACGTTTGCTTTCCTTGGATGATAATTTATAGTACAATCATAATCCTCGATCATCTCCAACCATCTCCTTTGTCTCATGTTGAGTTCTTTCTGATCAAAGATGTATTTCAAACTTTTGCGATCCGTATAAATATGACACTCTCTCCAAACAAATAATGCCACCACATTTTCAGTGCCAACACCACCGCTGCCAGTTCCAAGTCATGTGTAGGGTAATTAATTTCATGTGGTCTCAACTGTCTAGAGGCATAAGCTATAACTTTACCTTCTTGCATTAGTACACAACCCAACCCTTGACTAGAGACATCACAATACACCTCAAACTCCTTCCCTGTCTCTGGAAGTGCTAAAATAGGCGCTGTCACTAATCTCTTATTTAACTCTTGAAAACTTTGCTCACATTCTTCATTCCATTCAAATTTAGTTCCCTTTTTAGTCAAACGAGTCAGTGGTAATGCTATCTTGGAAAAACCCTGTACAAAGCGCCGATAATAACCTGCGAGTCCCAGAAAACTACGAACCTCCTTTACTATCATTGGCTGTTCCCATCTGGTAATTGCCTCTGTCTTTTGAGGATCTACTCCAACTCCTGCAGCAGTAACAATATGACCCAAAAACATTACTCGTTCCAGCCAAAACTCGCATTTGCTAAATTTTGCATACAATCTCTTTTCTCTCAAAGTCTGTAATACAATTCTAAGATGTCCTGCATGTTCTTCCTTGCTTCTAGAATACACTAGAATATTATCAATAAATACAATCACAAACTGATCCAAGTAACGATGGAAAATCTTATTCATCAAGTCCATAAACATTGCTGGGGCATTTGTCAGACCAAATGGCATTACGAGGAATTCATAATGTCCATACCTCGTCTGAAAGCTATCTTTGGTACATCTGTCTCTCTGACCTTTAACTGATGATATCCCGATCTTAGGTCTATCTTTGAAAACACTGATGCCCCTCTAAGCTGATCCAACAAATCATCAATACGAGGCAAGGGATATTTGTTGCGTATAGTGACCTTATTTAACTGACGATAATCAATGCATAGTCTCAAAGTACCGTCCTTTTTCTTCACGAATAACACCGGTGCACCCCACGGAGATACACTCGGTCTGATATACCCCTTATCTATTAGTTCTTGTAACTGCACCTTCAACTCTTTTAGTTCTGATGGTGCCATACGATATAGGGCTTGCGAAATGGGTGTTGTTCCAGGAACCAAATCAATAATTAACTCCACTTCTCTATCAGGTGGTAATCCTAACAGCTCTTCAGGGAACACATCAAGAAATTCATTCACCACAGGAATATCCTCTGGTCTTAACTTACCGACCTATGTATCAACCACGTAAGCAAGGTATGCTGAACAACCTTTGCTTAACAACTTTCTAGCTTTAACTGCAGATATCACACAAGTAGGAAGGAATTTCTTGTCCCCCTTGAAATTAACTTCATCTCCTTCGAATCCTCTAAACACGACTTCCTTCTGGAAACAATCCACAGTGGGTCGATATTTGGATAAGAAATCCATTCCCAATATCACATCAAACTCCTGGATATCTAAGGTTATAAAATTGGCTATCATAGTCACACCATCAATTTCAATCACACAGTCTTTATACACTTTGCTAGCCACAAACACATCACCAACAGGGGTATAAACAAACAGTTCCTCAAGCAAAGATTCTAATGTACTATTTATATTCACAGCAAACATTTTAGCAGTAAAAGAATGAGTACCACCAGGATCTATCAAAACATGAGCAGGAGTATGACATATAGAAAGTGTACCAGTAACCACATTAGGAACATCTTCAGCCTCTTGCTGAGTCATTCAAAGACTTTTCCTTGCTGTTTTGGTCGCCTTGCAGCTCCCTTCTGTCTTGATCCACTAGTTCCCTCATCAGCAATTCCTGCAGGTCGTTGTGGTTGACTAGCTGTACATGAACCAGTTCTCTGTTCAGCTTGCATCAACTGGGGACATTCTCGTTTATAGTGGCCCGCTTGTTCGCAATGATAGCATACGTTGCCCTTACACTGTCCCCAATGATACTTCCCGTAGCTGGGACATAATGGTTTCCTTGCGGAACTAGCTGTGGACTCTCCAGGTTGTCCACTTCAAGAATCTTCCACTGTTTGTGCTGGACCAGTAGAACTCATTGGTTCTTGCTTTCGTGCACTTCCTCCAGTACCTCCCTCGGAAGTACCCTGTCCACTCGATCTGGTCTTGAAATTTCCTCCACTAAATACACCTGGTACAAATCTCCTACCTGAATGTCCTAGAGTAGTACTAGAGGTATGGATTGTCCGTCTACCTCCAGCTGATTCTTGTTCCGTCCTCCTTTCCATCAAACTTCTTTCAACTCACGTAACTGCTTCTACCAGTTTGGAGAAATCTGTCCACTCAGCACTAGCAGTCACAAGAGTACGTATCTCCTCCTGTAAACCTTCTTCAAATCTCTTGCACCTGTCAATCTCATCTGCAACAATCGTCATGGCATACTTAGACAGTTCTGTATATTTCTTTTCATATTCCGCCACTTACATGGATCCCTGTATTAACTTCAGAAACTCATTCCGTTTGGCATCTCAGAATGATCTCGGACAGTACTTCTCTTGGAATATCTTCTTAAACTCATTCCAACCTATTTCTCCCATATCTTCCTTCCTGCTCTCTACCATTCTCCACCAATCTTCTGCCCCCTTTTTGGAGCAAAAACGCTGCCAATTCCACCTTTCTATCATCGGTACATCTCATCACACGATAGCATTTCTCAAGCAGATTCAACCATGCCTCTGCCTCTGTAGGATCAACAGTGCCTTCAAAAGTAGTGGCACCCAAAGCCTTCAATCTTTCTATACTATATTTCTTTTCTGGATCTAACTCCACTGATCCAATGCTTGCAGCCAATCTTTCAGCAATTCTAGTAAATATACGCTCCTCAACATTGACCCCAACTTGAGGATGACTAGATTCACCCTCAGACATATTTCCACGGTCTCTAGTAGCTTTGAGGAGTTCGGGTTGCTGATTGCCTCACTCGCCTGCTTCGTGGTGGCATGTTTTCCTATATGACAACACAATGTTACTGTTGGCTAAAAATTTTATGTTCCTATACTACAATGCATGATCCTATTCCCAAGACTCTTTTGCTCTGATACCAACTTGTCACATTCCCTTCCTGATTACCTACTTAACCTGAAAGGAGATGTGAAGACAATAAACATCACCCCTCTTGTGACGCATATTGTCCCATTTTACATAACTTCTTGTATAAACATTCCATAAGTATACATTCATAGAATTCAGCCATATTAACCCATGATCATGATATAATAATCTTTCTTGTACACAGTACACTTTTATAACATACTCTCTCATAACTCACTTGTAAACAACTAAATCTACATGCCACCAGTGCTAGGTTATTTACACGTGCAACAACGAGAAAATAAACTGTTTCTGGAAACACGAAGCTTAAGCAGGGCGAGTTGGCGTAGGCAATGCACCAGGAACCTCATTGCTACCTGGAGGGGAAAAGAAATTTGAAAACATAAGTTAATAGCCCAGTGAGTGACTAATTTAGTAAAACTAGTTTTGTATAAAAACCGTTAAGGCTTCAACAATTTCTATCATCATGAGTAAAACATCAAATCATATCATTTCCATCCAATAGATCACGTTTAAATGCCCTTTTCAAATCATATATGGTTTTAAAACCATTCGTAAGTAAAACAATACGATTACGATACTATTCCTTAGTTGAGACGGAGCAAAACTCAACATCCCAACGTCGAAAACAAGAAAAGCTCAATGCGGAGCAAAACTCAACGCACAAGCATATAACCTCTATGTGCACATAGGAACGTGGCGGTTTGCCCAAGTACCTTCTCTATGTCCATTAATACTGAGTCCCGGGGAAACTCACATGCCTTCTCATGTCCTTCAGCATTGAGCCTCCTCTAAAACATTTTTCCTTTAGTTTAATACAATGCTTTATACAAAACTGTTCAAAATCAACACTTCATAAGAAAACAAGGCATTTCATAAATCAATATTAATCTATAAAACTGCTTTTCAATATTGCTTAGCCAAAACATCAGTAAATAAGAAAAATCAATCTGTCATGTATAAAAGAATTGTTGGAACAATGAAAAGAAATGTGACTCACAACTCTTTTCTAGGTCTTGAGTGGATTATACGCCTTTCCTATCTCCTCTCAGCCTGAAAGTACAAATTTCTTGGGTTTCCTTAACTTCCTTTCCATAACCAATCAAACTTAAATCACTCATATTTGATCAGTATAACGTCAATGAGCGAGTTTCAACTCTACTAGCGAGACCATTAGCGATACTGGATTTCACTACACGCCACTACCGATACCAGGGTGAGCAAGACTAGCGATACTCACCTGATCAGTGATATCCAGCGAGACCTAGCGAGAATTATGAGATTCAAGGCTTCTAGCAACACCTGCGTTACCCGTCTCGCTTCTCACGCTTAAACTTTAGCGTTACTTATGTTCCATAGCTTCTGCCTTCCCTCTTTTCCTTTTGTTCTTCACTGCTGTCGATTAAAAGTTATAGTCCAGCCAAAATTAGAACTTCTTTCCTTCTACAAAGTTGTAGAGAAATATGTCTTCTAGCTTACCTCAAATTTTCGTAGCTTAACTTGTTCTCGTTCGTCAGATATTGCAAAATTTCTCCACACTACTACAGATTGCACAGAAATTCCTTATCAGTCATTTCCAGCTAAGTTTACATGTTTCTAATCCATTTCAACTCAATCATCCTTCATAAAAGTTATTCAGAATTGAGTTAACTTACTAACCTTAAAATTTCAGCCTTAGACTCGATCTCTTCGATTTGTTTTACTCCAAACATCCGGTACTGTCTGGCTTATGCATCCGCTTATATCGTGCTGTTCCAGCTTAGATTTCGATATCAAAACGAGTAAAATTCTATCCGAAATCCACAAGGACACCCTCTTCTTTGTTCCTTGTAGTTTATCTGATAAATGGAACTGACTTAAGTTCTCGAAAATGTCTAAAAATGATTAATTATTCGAGCTACTCACCTATATATATATATATATTGCCGACTTAACTTTTTGGTGCAGGCTGGCGCGCGGGGTTTCCTTTCTTAATTCGAGGTAAGGCGTTCAACGCAGCGTACCCTCAACGCCCTTAGCAAACGGCCACCCTCAACGCCTCCTACTTTTGATGAATACAACCCAGTCATTCACACCATTATCTTCTTCGCATCGAGACCACTGTCTTCAACGCAAGGTGACTTCAGTGCAGCAAAGTGACTTCAGCGCCTGGCCTTACCAACGCATGGTGGTTCAAACATATTTCTTCCCTTCTAATGATCACTTATTCTCCAATGCGGTCCATCAGCAACGCATGGCCACTCAAAGAGTTCAACTTTCCTCTTCATTCACCAACGCATAGTCTTGGCCAACAGTTAGCCAAAATTTTGCTCTCATTCTCGGCTACTTCTCCTCTAACAACGCATGGCCACATTTCAATTGCCTTGCCCCAAGACTTTGTAATAGGAACGAATGCTTACACCACAGGTCCCACCCTTTCCAAAATCTCAAAGGCTATATACCTGGGCTCAGCTTTCCTCTTTTCCCAAATCTTAGGATCCCTTTCTATGGTGATAGTTTTAAGAATACCTTATCACCGATTTCAAATTCAAGGTCCTTTCTTCTTGCATGTGCATAACTTTTCTGTCAGTTCCTGGCCGCTTTAAGATTAGCTTTAATCAACTCTACTTTTTCTGTTGTAGATTGCACAATTTCTGGTCCAATCGTCTTCTTCTCACCCACTTCTCCCCAGCACACTGGGGTTCTGCATAGTCTACCATAGAGTGCTTCGTATGGTGCCATTCCAATGCTCGCTTGGTAGCTATTATTATAAACAAATTCCATCAAAGACAGATGTTCATCCCAACTACTCTTAAACTGTAGTACACAAGCCCGTAACATATCTTCTAAAGTCTGTATCGTCCTCTCTGACTGTCCATCAGTTTGAGGATGAAAAGTAGTACTAAATTGCAACTTGGTCCCTAGTGCCTTTGTAAACTTTCCCAGAACTTAGAAGTAAATCTAGGGTTCTATCAGATACTACAGTTACTTATACACCGTACTGACACAAAATTATGTCTACATAAAGCTGTGCTAATCTAACCAGAGTAAATGTTGTCTTAACTGGTAGAAACTAGGCTGTCTTAGTCAGTCGGTCAACTATTACCCATACACCGTCCATACCTGCTGGTGTTCTCGATAATCCAAATAAAAAGTCCATAGTAATATATTCCCATTTCCACTCAGGAACAAGAAGCGGATGTAGCAATCCTGCTGGCCTTTGGCGTTCGGGTTTGACCTGTTGGCAGATTAAACACTTGGCCACATACTCAGCTATCTCTTTTTTCATACTCGGCCACCAATAGAATCTCCGTAATGTTCTATACATCTTGGTACTACCAGGATGCATAGCATATGCCGAACTATGTGCTTCTTCCAAGATTAACTGTTTAAGTTCTTCATTCTTTGGCACACAAGTTCTACCTTGCTTCAAAAGCACACCATCAGACCTGAACTCATAATCTGATCTCTGCTGTGCTCTTACCTCTTCCATCAATTTCTTTATCTCGAGATCTTTTGACTATTTTCTTATTACCTCATCCACAAGTTTGGGTCTCAACTGAAAATGTGTTAGTAAAGCTCCTGTTCCGGTTACACTCAAGTTAGCTGCATTATCTTTAAATTCCTGTAATATCACCGCTCTGATTGTATTTATTCTCCCAGCTACACTTCTGCTTTTCCTGCTTAAAGCGTCAGCTACAACATTTGCTTTTCCTGGGTGATAATTTATGGCACAATTATAATCCTTGATCAATTCTAACCACCTCCTTTGTCTTATGTTGAGTTCTTTCTGATCAAAGATGTATTTCAGACTTTTGTGATCCATAAAGATATGACACTTCTCTCCAAACAAATAGTGCCGCCATATCTTTAGTGCCAACACCACCGCTGCCAGTTCCAGGTCGTGGGTAGGGTAGTTAACCTCATGTGGCCTCAACTGCCTAGAGGCATAGGCTATAACTCTACCTTCTTGCATCAGTACACAACCTAGCCCCTGATGAGAGGCATCACAATACACTTCAAACTCCTTTCCCGTCTCTGGAAGTGCCAAAATAAGTGCCGTTACCAATCTTGTCTTTAATTCTCGGAAGCTTCGTTCACAATCTTCATTCCACTCAAATTTAGTATTCTTTTTAGTCAAGTGGGTCAATGGCAATGCTATTTTAGAAAATCCTTGTACAAAACGCCGATGATACCCTACAAGCCCCAGAAAACTACGAACTTCTGATACAGTCTTTGGCTGTTCCCACTTGGTAATTGCTTCAGTCTTCTGTGGATCTACATATACTCCTGCAGCTGAAACAATATGCCCAAGAAACATTACTTGTTTCAACCAGAACTCGCATTTGCTAAACTTCGCATATAATATCTTTTCACGCAGAACCTGCAAGACGGTCCTAAGATGTTCCACATGTTCATCCTTGCTTCCAGAGTATACCAGAATGTCATCAATAAACACAATTACAAACTGGTCCAGATAAGGATGAAAAATCCTATTCATTAAGTCCATAAAAACTGCTGGGGCATTTGTTAGACCAAAAGGCATCACGAGAAATTCGTAATGTCCGTATCTCGTTCTAAAAGCTGTTTTCGGTATATCTGTCTCCTTGACCTTCAACTAATGATATCCAGATCTTAGGTCTATCTTTGAGAACACCAATGCCCCTCTAAGTTGATCAAACAAATCATCAATACGAGGTAAAGGATATTTGTTGCGCACAGTTACCTTATTTAATTAATGAAAATCAATAGATAGTCCTAGAGTACCATCCTTTTTCTTCACGAACAACACCGATGCACTCCATAGGGATACACTTGGTCTAATGTACCCCTTATCTACTAACTCCTGTAACTATACCTTCAACTCTTTTAATTCCGATGGTGCCATACGATATGGTGCCTATGAAATAGGTGTTGTTCCAGGAATTAGATCAATAGTAAACTCCACCTCTCTATCAGGTGGTAATCCTGACAATTCTTTGGGAAACACTTCAGGGAACTCCTGCACTACTGGTACATCTTCTAGTTTCAGCTTTTCTGACTTAGCTTCTGTTACATAAGCTAAATATGCTTCACATCCTTTACTCAATCACTTCCTGCCCTTTACTGCAGAAATCACACAGGTAGGAAGAATTCGTCTCTTCCCTTTAAAAACTATCTCGATCCCATCAGATTTCACTAACCCCACTTCTTTCTTGAAGCAATCAACCTTCGTATGGTATTTGGATAAAAAGTCCATGCCAAGAATAACATCAAACTCTAGTAATGCTAGAGGTAACAAATTAGCAAACCACACCACATCATCAATCACAACTTCGCACTCAAAATAAGTATGATCTATCATAATAGTTTCCCCAATAGGGGTGTGCACTAATAATGTTTCAGGCAAGGATTCTAGTTTTCGATTTATATGCATAACAAATTCATAAGACACAAATGAATGGGTAGCCCCAGAATCTATCAATACATGTGCATTTTTAGAACAAATAGTAAGCATACCCGTGACTACATCTGGTGCCGTCTCGGCCTCCTGTTGTGTCACAACAAACACCTGTCCCTGCTGTCTTTATCTCTCTACATAACCTCTCTGTTGACCTTTTCTATTTTCTTCTCCCATTTCTATTTCTCGTATAGGTTGGTTTACGATGTGATACAGTTCTCTGTGTTGCTTCTCTTCCCTTCTTAGGTTGAGGACAATCTCTTTTGAAATGCCCTGATTGTCCGCAATTAAAACAAACATCAGATCCTGCAAAACACTACCCCAATGATGGTTACCACAAGAAGCACAGTATGGTTTCTGTGCCGAGCTAGCCCCAGATTCATTAGGTTGACTAGACTGTGATCGTCCTGTAGGTACAGATGTCTGAGGAAACCTCTCTCGTCCCCTCTGCGAATTCCCTCCTTGTGGTCCCCCTGGAAAGAATGAACCACTAGATCGGGCTTTAAACCTTCCACTACCAGAGACTCCTGGTGCAAAACGTCGTCCCTCACCTCGGTAAGTCTGCTCCCGAGATGAGTAATAGTTCTGCCCATTCCTACCTCCACCTCTGCCAGCTCCATCTCCCGTCAAACTTTTCTCTACTCTCATGGCTGCTTCTACTGATCTTGGAAAATCAGTCCATTCTGTGCTTGCCGTCACTGCACAAGCCTTCCTCGAATCGCTTGCACTTATCCGCTTCTTCTGCTACTAATGCCAAGGCATACCTGGCAAGCTCGATAAATTTCTTCTCATATTCTGCAACTAACATATTCCCCTGTACTAGATTTAGAAATTCCTTCCTTTTCTCGTCGCAATAAGACTTAGGATAGTACTTTTCCTGAAAAGATTTCTTAAAGTCCGCCCATGTTAAAAAGCCCATATTTAAGTTCCGATGCTCAGTCAAATGCCACCAATCTTCAGCCCCTTTCTGGAGCATGAAAGTGGCTAAATCAAGTTTCCTATCCTTCAGACAATGCATAACTCTGAAACATTTCTCTATATGGTTTAACCATGCTTCAGCTTCTGCAGGATCTATGGTGCCTTCAAACACTTGGGCACCCAATGCTTTAATATTCCAAACTTCCTCTCAGGATCTCCCTGAGCTGATTCCATACTAGTTATCAATCTCTGTGCTATTATGCTAAAGATTTGTTCTTCCATATTAATACTCGCCCGAGGATTACTAGATTCTCCTTCAGACGTTTGCCTCTCCTCTCTGGTACCACGCGATGTCTTGGCGCCTTCCCGCCTACCTCGTCTGGTTCCTCTAGGCATGTTCCTATAACATAGTATGTAATCAATTTACTATTGCATGTTCCTAACTACTATGTATGATCTCATAGCCCAAAATCTTATGCTCTGATACCAAATTGTCACACCCCCTCTCAGATTACCTTCCTAACCTAGGAGTAGGTGCAACCTATACATATATCTTATATCTTGAAACACAATTCAATACCAGATCAAATGTACAAACTTTTATACTAGTGAAACATTATAAGGTAATCATAAGTTATACATAAGATTTCTCAGCTCATAATTTATCATACAAGTGTATTTGTTCAGCAGCCAGTACAAAACCTACACTCGTTATGCCACAAAATCATATATGACAAAATATGTACTTAGACTGAGTATTTACAACTATCCCAGAGAACTAAAACCAAGTAAGCCCAGATGAGGATCTTCTGTAGGCTAGGCGTCCTGGACACACTAGCTACCTGAAACGAAACAATAATAAACAAAAGGTGTGAGCTTAAAGCCCAGTGAGTGACTAAAATATCAATTACAGTCTAATTCTTGAGTTAATGCTGTTTATAACATTAATATATATCTTATTAGTACAAGTTGCTGGATCACTCATGTCATTTAACAAGATAACATAGATACCTTTCCAAGAAGTAGTGGAGCAAAGCTCAATGCTATTAACCTTATATCAAGTATTCCATCCCTAATATTCATATACTCATGTATTCATACATTCACACGCCTTCACATTTAGTCCTTCGACATTTCAACACTCAAGTGTCTTCTCATAATGTCTCTCAGCACTGAGTTTCATTATAATTTCACTACGCAAGTGCCTTCACTCATGTTCCTTTAGCACTGAGCCATCATGTACTGATTTTCATATGCCTTCTCACAAGGTCCTTCGGCATTGGAAACTATCTCAATCAATCTCACTAGTGCCTTCACTCATGGTCACTCGGCACTATGTATCATATATCTCCATAGGCCTTCACACAGGGTCCTTTGACCGTGGTTTGCATTTAGATAGCACACATACAGAAATTCACATAATATATTCGTTTTCACTTGTACGTTAATAACGATGATCCTTGGACAAATTAGAGAGCCACTCACAGTTTGTCTTAGGCCTCGAGCGGATTGTATGCTTTTTCGAGCTCTTTTTGGCCTATAAAACACATTTCTCATATTAGGTTTCCTTTGAACTCCTTTTTCAAAATCATTAGAATGTATGTTAATAACTAGCGATACTTTATGTTACCAGCGAGACTATCAGCGAGATTCACACTATTGGGTGCTGCATTAGCGAAACTAGAGTAAACTAGACTAGCGATATCATCTTAAGGAGCGATACCTAGCGAGACTTCAGCGAGAGTTGTGAGATGCAGAGCTCCCTTGCGTTTATCAGCGACACCCGTTCCACTGCTCACTCTCCCGCTCCTTAGCGATACCACTGTCTAGCGACACTTGATATCACAGTTTTCCTTCCTTCCCTTCAACTCTCCCTTTATCCTGCTAAAAACCATATTACAGCCAAAATCAGAACTTCCCTCCTTCTACAATCTTGTAAAGTAGTGAGCTTCCTAGCTTACCTCAAAATTTCAGGCCATGATTCGTCTTCATTTGAGAATTATTCCCAAATAACTTCGGTTGCCCTGATTTGCTTAGCAGTTCAACTCCGCTTACTTCTTCCAAGAGATTAACACATTTTCGCTTGAATTTAGCTTACACATCCTTCATGGAAGTTGCTAAGAATTGATTCAACTTACTTACCTCAAAATTTCAATTCTTGCTTCTACGTCTTCGGTGCACTCTCCATCAAACATCGATTAGTGTTCAAGTCTATCAGTAACAATCAAGCTTCTAGTTCCAGCTTCAAAATCATCATGAAACTGATCTGATTTCTACTTAAATTCGATATAAGTACCTTCTTCTACCTTTCCTTCTTGTTCGTTTGCGAAATAGAGTTAATCTGAGTTCGAAAATATATCCAAAAAGGCTTAATTATTCGATTTACTCCTTTATATGTCAATATAAATCACCGTCTTCCCAGCTCTAACTTCATCCTACTTCTAGAATTAGCCAGCGCCACCTTCCGCACATGGCTTCGGCAACGCATAGTCTCCACTTACTATGCCACTGATTGCTCCACGCCGGATAGCTGATTACCGCATGGCCCTCTCGACCACTTTTCTATGTCCGACGCATACCATCCTTCAACGCATAGGCCATCTCAACGCATAGCAATGCCAACTTCTAGCACATAGTAGCCTTCAACGCATACTTCTATTAATGCATATTGCACCCTTCTCCCTTCACATTTTTTCCCTGCCGAGCTGCGCTCTTCAACACATGCTTATCAGCGGCAACTCTTGTCAAGCTTAAACATCCTTCAATGCATGGTCACCCATTGCATGGCCAACACTTAACCATTTTCACTCTCCCCCAACTTAGCCAATTTTCTTTACTTACCTGCCCCATAATTTCTTTTTACTTACTTTTTCTCAATAACGAGTACGGGGCTTACAAACTGACCCTTTCTTTCAAACCTCACAACACCTTTCATAGGCGCCACATTTAAAAACACTTTGTCACCTACCTCATACATCGGATCTCTCGTCTCACACTAGCGTAAGTTTTCTGTCTGCTCTGAGCTGCTTGCATCCTTGCCCTAATCTTTTGAATAGTCTCATTAGTAATCTGCACTAACTCAACCCTCAACAATTTTGGCTCACCAACCTCTCCCAGCAAACAGGAGTCCTGCAACTCTTCACAAAATACAATATAAAATTTACTTAAATTTTTTTTCCATCAAATCAAATCCTTCCACATCCTCCAAAATAGTATATTTAAAGTATTCTCTAACCAACTATTCCACCAACTTAACCCAAATTTTCAAAATAATTTCAAAATAACCTAAAAATTCAAAATTTTCAAATTGAATCCAACCTTTAAATCTCTAAACTACATTCGATTCTCTACCAATTGAATTAACCAAAGTATTTCCTCAACACCAAACCAATTAAATCTCAAAATTCAAACAATTAACTAAAATAATCCAAGATAATTAATTCAAAATATTTTAAACATTTGGGGTGTCAGATGGCGATTTACCTCCTAATGCTATTATGATACCAGAAGCCAACAGATTTCCTACTACATTACCGGAAGCTGGCAGATTTCTTACTATGATACTGGAAGCCGATGAGTTTCCTACTACGTTATCGGAAGCCCACGAATTTCCTACTACATTCCAAAAGCCTACGTGTTTCCTGCTATGTTACTGGAGACCTACGGCGTTCTTACCATGTTACTGGAGACCTACGGCTTTCCTACCATGTTACTGGGTGGCGACGGGTGCCCTACTATGTTTGTGAACCTTTTGGCCACCAAATGGATGTTAGGATGAGTTAAATCGCTAACTAGATGGTCATCCAGGATTAAATTACTTATGCATGTCTCACTACTACGTTGCACCTTTTGGGTGTGGGTGCTTAGCGTGACCCTAGCAGTGAGGTTACTTATTAACTATTTTGTACTCATCCTTCTTATTATGTTTGTTAGGTAAAGGAAAGGACGCTTTGGTGAACGATGGAAGGAAATCTCGACTGTGCCATTCGGACTAGACTAATGCTTCCACACGATTTTTCATATTTTCCTTTGTTTTAATACTTGGGATTTTTTATTGAAACTAAAACTATGTTTTTCTTTATTTATTTCTTTATGTCAAATTTCCTACTTTAATACGTTAATGTTTTAGGGGTGTGAAAAGTAAAGGTTTTTGTTTTAAATGAAGGAAAATTTATTTACCTTAATGATGTTTCCTCAATTTTTAGTAAAATTATGAAAAAGAGTCATTTGAGATGTATGCATGAATGTAGTGGCGACCTAGTTCAAGTCCTAGGAAGTCAGGTCATTACATAATTGGTAACTAGTTCAGCGATAAACCACCTACGTCTAAGGAGCAGTGTGTCCGAGAAAGATAATCCATTAATATGAAATGGATAAGAAATTACAATGTTGTACTTATCTGTGAACAACTTTAAGCATACTGACACATGTAAAGCCTAACCTAGCTAACTACCTAGGCTCCCCTTAAGTAATCGTATGAATAAATGGTGCAAAAAACTTAGGCTCCTTGATAACTTGTAGAAATACAAGTTATTATATGTCTTTTTCCTAGAAAAATAGAGTTTAAATAGAGAATCATGCGGTAATTGATGTTAAATTCTATTGATAAATCTTCCTATGAGTTCTACTCTTGTAAATTGATGAAAATAATTATTTTATAGCTTTTTGAGCCTAAAATGCATGCTTTGACGCAAGAACGCAAGCAACCTGTAGATGCGTTGGCAACCTCTTAACGCAGGAGTATGCGTTGGCAACCTGTGAACGCGTTGACAACCCTTCTGTAACACTCTATTTTTAAAACCAATGCGTTGAAGAACCTATAAGAAAAGAAGTAAGACAAGAGAGGTTTGTGCTCAAGTGTTGGGTAAGTATAAGTCGTAGATGAGTTTGAATTAGAAGGATTGGATTGAAAGGTTGCGTTGAGTGATTTCTAGATCTTGGAATTAAAGTAATTCTTGGAGTTTAAGAATTTTGCTAAGTAGAATAACCAGACCAAGAGAATGCAACTATGACCTTGAGCTTGGAAGTAAGATCTAAGGAAAGAAAGGAAATCTCATCAAGTGATGGGAAGAGTTAAAAGTATAGCTAGGAGATAAATTGAGTTGGACGCATACCTAGTAGAAGTCCATGTTGGATGCATGGTCAAGACAAAGGAAACGCATGATAAAGGTGAATGCATAGGAAGTAACCTGAGAGCTCGAAGGGAAAAAAGAGAAATGCATAGGAGGTAACTAAGGAAGGAGATGTAAGCTTGGCTTAAGTAGGACATATGAGTAAGGACTAAAGATGAGTAGTGATGCGTTGGAAGGAAATCTAAAAAGAAGGATAAAATGCATAAAGTAGAATCGAGGAGAGATGCTACTATAATTTAGGGTAAATGCATGACTTCCATTAAGGAAGATTTTGAATTGGATAAGTTAGAAGGTTGAGAAGTAAGCCTCAAGGAAGGAGGCTGTAGATGGATATATGCTAGGATTTATCGTTGTGAAAATGGCCAAACATGAGGAAGAGGTTGGAAGCATAACCTTGGATTACAACACAAGAACCCATAGAGGGAAAATCAAGGAATCCTCAAGGATAGGAGGAAGGTCATGGACGTAGAACAAAGTAAGGTAGAGGCAAAGAGTACAAATGCATAAAAGAAGGTCTTGAGTTGGATTTGGTTATCAAGGGTAAACTACATCGTCGGATGTGTTATCACACAAGAGAAGGACTTGTAGCTAAGACTTGACACAAGAGAAGAAAGTTGGACGCATGGTATTGTGCAGTAAGATACAAATGCATAGCAGTGTGCATTTGAGACATTGACGCCTAATAATATGTAGTGGAGGAATAGGGTCAAAGGTAGTATGATCAAGAGTAAGTAAAGGGGGTAAAGAAGCTAAAACCTGGAAGAGGATTATATGAACGCATAGGGAACACTATGTTGAAGGAATAGTTTGTATATTGGAGTAAGTTGGATACATAAGATGAGTTGGTAAAGGTTGCATGGGTTCACTTGGACTTAACACCTCATAAGAAGTAGGTGTCGGGTTACATGTTGGATGTGTCATGCAGCGTGACAGGTGGTAAAAAAGTGGCACAAAGAGAGGAGAAGTTAGATTCATCCCAAAACTATAAATAGGGCCTTGAAGGAAAGGGAGCGGGGGATGATCAAAAAGTCTTGAGTTCTTGAGAGAAAGGAAAGAGAAGGCAGAAAAAGGAAATCCTTGCGTTCGTAGGGAAGTCTGCAGTCAAGGGATAAGATATACTTAACTACCTTGCGTTCAGCAAGTTGTCTTGCATTAAAGGGATCAGCTTTTGCGTTCAAGGAAACTCTGCGTTCAAGGTGAACGCTGCATCCAAAGATAGACTCTGCATTCAAGTTGAACCTTGCGTCAAAGAGAGGTCGACGCATCCAAAAGAGAAGCAAGAAGAGTTAGGCTGCACCTTATGTTAGCTGTCAACCTTGCATTCAAGGAGTAAGGTTGCATCCAACCTAGCTGATAGAGGAAAATAGGTTGCCTTGCGTTTCAGACTCCAAATGATGCATCCAAGAAGCTCGGGAAAGAGAATTAGAAGGAAGGAAAAAAGAACTATCCTTGAGTAAGTATTATATAAGTAACACTAACGTTTTTCAAAATATGAATGCGTTCTCTGTGATTAATATCATTGGTCTTGGAATATGAATAAGCATTCACGAGTTTCAATGTATAGAGCATGCGTTTATATTTAAAAAGCATTTGAGTATGCTGGTTATTTGAAATGAGTTTATTGAAAGCATACTGTTTAGTATTATATGATTTTATGAATGATTTGGAAACGGTTAACTTATGAATTTATGATATAATGTTTCCAAAATATATTGTGTATTTTATAGAATGTTTGAAATGGCACCCAAAGCTTAAGGACTTGAAGAAGGCAAATGGGTAGTCGGAATATAGAAATAGGACCCCAATGCTCAAGGATAAAAGGAAGGCGTATGGGCAGCCCGGATTATAATACCTATGTGCACATAGAGGAATACACGACACTGATGTGTTGAGATTACTCCACACAGCTAAGGATAATTGACGTTAAGTAGCGTAGGGCCCGGCTCCGCCTCAACTAAGGAAAATATATGAAATGTTTTCGACGTTGAGAAGCGTAGAAGCACCACTTCGCCTCAACTAAGGAGAATGATTTGAAATGAGTGGAATTTTTTAGTATTTTTCTCTGAGATAAGAATGCATGATTTAACAATAGTATTTGAGCATGTTTTAATATAATTTGAATCGATATTATGAGAAGAATTCCTAAATGACAGCAGAGTTCTCTCCAAAAGACAACCAGAGACGACTAGCTTGAGAGAGAAGAGTCTTCCCTCCGCCTGACCACTTCATAGCGAAACTTCACGCTTCCATTCCGGGGACTCAAGACATTGAAACGCCTTCTTGCTTTCTATCTTTTTCTAGCTTTGATTTTAGATTTGTTATCAAGACATTGTACAGTCTAAAATTGTATTTCGTTCATTAATCTACAATTCACCCATGTCTATCCATTTCTTTAGACTTTTCGCTTATTACTTTGAATCCATGAGTAACTAATCTTTCAAGGGTCACGGGTTGCGTTAGCATCTAAATAAGAACCATAGTGTAACTATTGCATCTTGCCAACTATAATCTTAATCTGATGCTTATGTCCATCTAGCTAATTGATATAAGTAGTAATAATTAGATTGCTCGAGAGAGTAAGTGATTGTAGAACTCAATTGACAAGGTTAAGAAGTGTTACCTAGACATAGGAATAACCTTGGTACTTAACACTCTCCTATGTGTTATAGACATATAACGCATAGCGACTGAAAATCGAGAGAAGAGTCGCAAGTATAAATAGACTATCACTATGCATTTCTAAAAATTTTAGATGATAACCAACCCCAGCCCTGTTTTTACTCATTCATTTAATCCACTTAGCTGAACTTACTGTGTCGCATACCTTACCATCCACCACCTTTTAATCTAGTGTACATGTTATTGCTTTCTTTAGTTAAACGCATAGTTGCTTTCTTTAGTTAGACGCATTCCTTGTTAAATATTTTTGGTTACCACTCCAATTCAATTAATCCAATTAATTGTAGAATCAGCATAGTCCCTGTGTTCGACCTCGAACTCACCGAGTAAACCTATTTCTTTGCTTATACTGAGGTTAAGAATAGGAAAAATTGACAGATCAGTAACGCATAGTATTAATGTCACACCCCCTCCAAGATTACCTTCCTAACCTAGGAGTAGGTGCAACCTATACACATACACGTCATCTTATATCTTGAAACACAATTCAATACCAGATCAAATGTACAAACTTTTATACTAGTGAAACATAATAAGGTAATCATAAGTTTTACATAAGGTTTCTCAGCTCATAATTTATCATACAAGTGTATTTGTTCAGCATACAGTACAAAACCCACACTCGTTATGCCACAAAAATCATATATGACAAAATATGTACTTAGACTGAGTATTTACAACTATCCCAGAGAACTAAAACAAAGTATGCCCAGATGAGGATCTTCTGTAGGCTAGGCGTCCCGGACACGCTCGCTACCTGAAACGAACAACAATAAACAAAAGGCGTGAGCTTAAAGTCCAGTGAGTGACTAAAATATCAATTACAATCTAATCTTTGAGTTTATGCTGGTCATAACACTACTATATATCTTGTTAGTACAGATTGCTGGGTCACTCATGCCATTTGACAAGATAGCATAGATATCTTTCTAAGAAGCAGCTGAGCAAAGCTCAATGCTATTAACCTCATAACTCAGTTCTTATTATCCATATATTCATACGCGTTCACATTTTGTCCTTCGGCGTTTCAACACTCAAATGCCTTCTCATATTGTCCCTCACCATTGAGTTTCATTATTAATTCACTGCTCAAGTGCCTTCACTCATGGTCCTTCAGCACTAAGCCATCATGTACTGGTTTCCATATGCCTTCTCACAAGGTCCTTCGGCATTGGAAACTATCTCAATCAATTTCACTAATGCCTTCACTCATGGTCCCTCGGCACTGTGTATCATATATCATATCTCTATAGACATATGGTCCTTCGACGGTGGTTTGCATTTAAATAACACACATACAGGAATTCACATATTACCTTTATCTTTATTTGCGCAATATTAAGGATAATCCTTGGATAAATTAGAAAGTCACTCACAATTAGTCTTAGGCCCCGAGCGGATTATATACTTTTCTGAGCTCTTCTTGGCCTGCAAAAACACATTTCTCACATTAGGTTTCCCTTGAACTCCTCTTTCATAATCAGTAAGTATGCATATCAATAACTAGTGATACTCTATGTCACTAGCGAGACTACCAGCAAAATTCACACTACTGAGTACTGCACTAGAGAAACCGGAGTGAATAAGACTAGCGATATCATCTTAAAGAGCAATACCTAGCGAGACATCAGCGAGAGTTGTGAGATGCAGAGCTCTTTTGTGTTTATCAGCAACACTCATTTCGCTGCTCACTCTCCAGCTCCTTAGGGATACCACTATCTAGCAACACTTGATATCATAGTTTTCCTTCCTTCCCTTCAAACTCTTCTTTTATCCTGCTAAAAACCATATTACTGCCAAAATCAGAACTTCCCTTCTTCTATAGTCTTGTAAAGTAGTGAGTTTCCTAGCTTACCTCAAAATTTCAGACCATGACTCGTCTTTGTTTGAGAATTATTCCCAAATAACTTCGGCTGCCTTGATTTGCTTAGCAGTTCAACTCCACTTACTTCTTCCTAGAGATTAACACATTTTTGCTCGGATTTAGCTTAAACATCCTTCATGGAAGTTGCTAAGAATTGACTAACTTACTAACCTCAAAATTTCAGTTCCAGCTTCAACGTCCTCAGTTTACTCTCCTTTAAATATCGATTGGTGTCCAAATCTATCAGTAATAATCAAGCTTCTGGTTCCAGCTTCAAAATCATCATGAAACTGATCTGATTTCTACTCGAATTCGATATAAGCACCTTCTTCTACCTCTCCTCGTTGTTCGCCTGCAAAATGAAGTTAATCTGAGTTCGAAAATATATCCAAAAAGGCTTAATTATTCGATGCACTCCTTTATATGTCAATATAAATCACCGACTTACCAGCTCAAACATCATCCTCCTTCTGGAATTAGCCAACGCAACCTTCCGCGCATGGCTTCGGCAACACATAGTCTCAACTTACTATGCCACTGATTGCTCAACGCCGAATAGCCGATTACCGCATGGCCCTCTCGGCCACTTTTCTATGCCCGACGCATACCATCCTTCAATGCATAGGCCTTTCCAACGCATAGCAATGCCAATTCCTAGCAGTTAGTAGCCTTCAACGCGTACTTCTATTAACATATATTGCACCCTTCTTCCTTCACATCAACTTCCACGCCGAGCTGCCTTCTTCAACGCATGCCTACCAGCGGCCACTCTTGGCAGCTTAGACATACCTTCACGCGTGGTCACCCATCACATGACCAACACTTAACCATTTTTACTCTCCCACAACTTGGCCAATTTTCTTTACTCGCCTGCCCCATAATTCTTCTTACTTACCTTCTCTCAATAACAAGTACGGGGCTTACAATTAAGCATGTTAAAAGCTTAGTAGTAAGCTTAATAATAATAGATAAATGCACAACAAGTGTTTGGACTTTAGATCTGCAAACGCAACACTGCCCTTTTATAGATGTTGAGTTGCAATCACTGGCAAATCTGCATGATTGGAAGCTGAATTTTTGCCTTGCATCCATCTCGCTTAATATCATGATTTTCGGTTAAATTTCGATCCACCACTCTCGCCGCATATCAAGCATATCAATCTCTCGATAATCAAGATTATTATCTGATTCTCCGCTGCCTTGTTGACATGCGTCCACGAATAACTTTGGGTTCATGCGTTCAAGTATGTCAACGCATCCATGGGTTGCTAACGCATCAACCTGCGATGAAGGGTTGTCAACGCGTCCACAGGTTGCCAACGCATACTCCTGCGTTAAGATGTTGCCAACGCATCTACAAGTTGTTCGCCTTCTTACATCAAAGCATGCGTTTTAGGCTCAAAAAGCTATAAAATAATTATCTTCATCAATTTACAAGAGTAAAACGCATAGGAAGATTTATCAATAGAATTTAACATCAATTATTGCATGATTCTCTATTCAAACTCTATTTTTCTAGGAAAAAGACATATAATAACTTGTATTTCTACAAGTTATCACTCCCCCTAAGTGAGGAAAACTCCCTCTCATTTAATATTATCTTTCTCATTCTTGTGAAATCCTTCATGTTGAATAATGGCTTAGGCTCCCCTGATTGAAGAGAAATCCTTCTTGTGAGATCCTTCAAGTTGAATAACAGCTCGAGCTCCCCGAGAGTAAAGAGAACTCCTTCTTGTTTAAACTGGTCGTAGGCTCCCCCAAGACCGAACAACATGCAATACTCATACTTAGTTAAGCAGAACAGTGAAGATTAAGTTGTGTCTAGGACAAAACAATCTTCTCCAAGGTGCACAAAGAACAAAGCTTTTGGTATAATTAAATTACACTCTCATGATATGTTAAAGTTACTACCCTAGCTCACGAGCTTCTTATGCTTAAATAGCACTGTTGAAAGATGGAAAGTAATCCAGAAAATATTGGGATTCAACATTTAAGGCAAATATCTTAGAAGAAATATTGTGAAGAATAATTTAAATAAGAAATGAATTATTCTGCAGAATTGGCACCTTAAGGAAAAACCTTTGAGACAAGAACCTCTAGAGACAAAATCAGAGACATATCTAAAGCAACCCAAGACTACAACACCAGGAAACTTAAACAAATATATTTAGCCAATATCATATTTTTAACAACTTAGCCAACGATTGACATGATAAACATCCCGATACTACTGGGATACTTCAAAGACTAAAAAATAAATGAGAAATAGAGAGAATTTCAGCCAAAATCGAGTGGTGGAAGATTGGTTTTACTTAACTTATTAACCTCAAAATTTCAACTTCATAATCTAACTCTTCCACTTGATATTCACCCAACACCGAACCTTGTTTAGACTGCAAGATAGCAAACGAAGCTTTTGTTTCAGCGTCAATTTTACCATGAAACCGGCCAAAACCATACACGAATTTACCCTAGATCTCCTCTTCTACCACCCCTTGATGCCCAGCTGAAGAGTAGAATCGATTTGAGCTTTGAAATGGAAGAAAAATCTATCGGCAAACACACCCACTTCACATTTAAACCACCGACTCCTTCCACTCCCACTTTTCTTTTCTCTTTTTTTTTTTTTATAATTTTCTTTTCTTTCCTTTCTTTTTCTTTCTTTATTTCTCTTTAATTTAAATAAATAAATAACTAAATAACTAAATAAATAATCCGCTTTTACGCTCCACTTAATAATCAAAATAAATTTTAGTTCGATTCCCTCTTAATGACTTAAATATGCAACTTACCACAAATTACTTCCAGCTTTCTCCCCTTCTTCCTTCGATCTACAAGAGAAAAACAACTTAGTACACTTCGGTACTATGTACTTATGTTTAACACTTACAAATGAAAGTAGGGTTTACAATTTACCACATCTTTATAAGAATTTCGTCCTCAAAATTCAGCAACTGCTAATTCCTCGGAAACAGATATGGATATTGTTTAACCATTTGTTCTTTGGTTTCCCAAGTAGCTTCTTCTACACTATGGTTCCTCTACAAAACCTTAACCAATGGAATCACCTTAGTTCCCAGAATTTGCTCCTTCTCATCCAACACTCAAACTGGTTCTTCCTCATAACTCAGATCTTCTTTAAGTTCAATCGGTTGCACCTCCAATACATGGGTAGAATCAAGAACATATTTCCTTGAAACTGAGACATGAAACACATTATGAATCTTAGACATCTCCATCGATAGGGCTAACCTATATTCTACCAGTCCAACTCTTTCCAAGATTTCTAAAGGTCCGACAACGACAACTTTAAGAACACTTGTCACCAACCTCAAACTTGAGATCTCTTCTCCTGTTATTAGTGGAACTTTTCTGTCGATCTCTGGCCATCTTAAGATTAGCTTTGATCAACTCTACCTTCTCTGTAGTAACCTGAACAATCTCTGGTCCAACTAGCTTCCTTTCTCCAACTTCTCCACAACACACTGGGGTTCTCCATGGTCTACCATATAACCCTTCATACAAAGCCATCCCAATACTTGTCTGGTAGCTGTTATTGTAAGCAAATTCCATGAAAGATAAATGTACATCCCAGCTACCTCTGAACTGCAGAACACAGGCTCGAAGCATTGTTGGGTTGTATGTCCTAATAACTGGTAGTTTTTGTAGATAAATGAATTTTAGTACATATGAAGTTATTCAAGTGAATGAATTATTTATTAACTTTAAATTCAATTAAACTACGAACCCTTTGCTATTATCATGAGTACTTGGACTTTATGTGGAGACATAAATAGGATCAAGTTCAAATAAGTCAATAGTACATGGATCAGGTTCGGTACCTCTTCCTGGAGACACTATTGAATACGACCCGCTTCATGATTGTTACAAATGTTGCAAGGTGTCATAAATGAAGTGATCCTGATTTGTTCATGTAGAGACATGTGAGCAGGGGTATTCTACATAATAAGATTGTGTAAGACTGATCCTGAAATAATCACTGATACGCATTAACACCGTTTATGATTAACACTGATTAATTTCACTGATCGATGACCTAGATAACTTGATCTGAATCATGAGCTATCTATGAACTCTTGTTTATTCAGATTTATAGCTTGATCTACACAGGTGAGAGTAAGCTCAATAGCGCTGTTCAACATTCCTTCCATTTCAGGGATAAGACCGGGTAGATAGCTGGGGACATAGAATTTGCAAGTTGGAATTCACTCCTACCCAACTTAGGGATAGTAGAGAGGTTGTTCTCTTAAGCATTGTTCCCAGGACTTGAACAAGGGGCCCCATCCTCTCACTGGCCCGAGAGGGAATGAATTTAGTGATTAGATCCTAAATCAATTGTTCATTAGAGGGACAATGGTACTTAAGAAGAAAAGATGTAACTCAGAGATAAATCGGTATTTGACCTAGCTGAAGTTATGAACGACCTGTGAAGGATTGACTTATCAATGACAGTTATATCAAATGGACAGAAATATATCGACAGTGAGGAGAGTGCAGCTACGGGCTTTATTAGAGTGTCCCGTTAGTTAACGAATGTTGGTTAACTAGGTTAAAGAGTTTGGCCAGTTAATCTTGGATCGTTGGAGCTCATGATCTGTAGGTCCATTAGGTTCCTCTACTAGCTCATAAATGGACTAAAATCTTAGATAGTGTGGTGGATAAGTTTGAACCGTTCAAATCTTAGCCTAAGAAATGAAAGTCAAATATATACGATATATCGACGTTTAATTACGAATTAAACGTACAAATAGAGTTAATTGTAATATTTAAATATGATTTAAATATTAATCATATGAATAGGGATTCATATTGATTTTTAGAAAAATCAGGACAAGTGGAAAAAATAATATTATTTTATTATTTAATATTAAAATAATATTTAATTAATTAAATATTAAATTATTATTTATTTATTTAATTATTTATTTATTTTCTAAATTAAAAATTCAATTTTAATTCAATTTTTGGAAATTCATTGAAAATTGATTTTAAAATTGATTTTTGAAGATTGAATTTTCCCACTAACTAAGCTAGGAGCTTGGTTGTCTTCTTCACAATTAACCAACAAATTAACCATTTTGTGTTATCAAATTTTGATGCAATTGGATTGCATGTTATTCTTTAATAAATAGAGATAGTTTTGAGATAAAAATGGTTAAGAATTTTGTGAAATAAAAGGGTTAATTTTGCAAAATTCCATCCATTGTTCATCTTCTTCCTAACCTTCATTCCTTCTCAAATTCACCACAAATTTGGATACCACCATCCAATCTAAGCCTAGAGAATAGTAGAGAAGACTCTTGTAATAGTCTACAACCAAGTGGTGCTGAAATTTATCACGAATTGAAGGAGAATTTGGAGCTTCAAGGGTAAGTGTTCTTGAAACTTTGGTTTTTCTTTTTAATTGCATGTTTAATCCTCTAAATTGAGCATCTTAGAGTGAAAATTGGTCAAATTAACTTCCGCTGCATGCTCATTTATCCAATCCTTGATAACTTGTAGAAATACAAGTTATTATGGCCTTTCTCTTAGAAAAATAGAGATTAAATAGAGAATCATGCGTTAGTTTGTGTGGAATTTCATTAATAAATCTTCCTATGCGTTCTACTCTTGTATTTTGATGAAGATAATTATTTTATAAGTTTTTGAGCCTAAAACGCATGTTTTAACGCAGGAATGCAAACAACCTGTAGATGCGTTGACGACTTCTTAACGCAGGACTATGCGTTGGCAATCTGTTCTCCATGGACGCATGATATGAACGGAACGCAAGCAACTAGTAGATGCATTAACAACTACTCAACACAGGACTATGCGTTAGCAACCTATGACACGTTGACATTTGCCCAAATTCTCCATGGATGCATAACAACCAAAGACGCAAGGCAGTGGAAAATCAGGATCAGAATCTTAAGAGATTGTCGGAAGATTGACATGCATGATCTGTGGCTAAAGTGGTGGACCTTAATTGAACCGAGAATTACGCAATTCGATGAGATAGACGCATGATATCAATTTCGCCTCCAATCAAGCAGATTTGCCACTGATTGCAAACGCAACCTCTATAAAAGGGAAAACCTGCAAGATGAAAAAGGGTTGTTGATTCTCGGAAGAATTCCTAAGTGACAGCAGAGTTCTCTCCAGACGACAACCAGAGATGAATACCTTGAGAGAGAAGAGTCTTCCCTTCGCCTGACCACTTCACAGTAGAACTTCACGCTTCCATTTCGGCGACTCAAGACATTGACGCCTGTTCCTGCTTTCTATCTTGTTTTTCTAGCTTTATTTTAGATTCCTGTAAAGACATTGAGCTATCTAAAATTGTATTCGTTCATTAATCTACAATTCTTCCATGTCTATTCATTTCTCTACACTCTCCGCTTTTTACTTTGAATCCATGAGTAACTAATCTTTCAAGGGTCAAGGGTTGCATTAGCATCTAACTAAGAACCATAGTGTAACAATTGCATCTTGTCAATTGCAAACTTAATCCGATGCTTATGTCCATCTAGCTAATCGATATAAGTAGTAATAATCCGACTACTCGAGAGGTAAGTGATTGTGGAAATCAATTGACAAGGCCAAGAAGTGTTACCTGTCTATAGGAATAACCTTGGTACTTAACACTCTCATATGCGTTATAGACACATAACGCATAGCGGCTGACAACCGAGAGAAGAGTAGCAAGTATGAATAGACTATCACCATGGGTTTCTGATGTTAGATGTTAACCAACCCAAACCCTGTTTTCATCCATTCATTTAAACCATTTAGCTGACTTTGCTGTGTCGCATGCCTTACCATCTTCCACATTTTAGTTTAGTGTACATGTTATCGCTTTCTTTAGATTAGATGCAAACAAACATCTTTCTCAAATATTTTTGGTTACCACTACAAAGCATATTAATCCAACTTAATTGAAGAATCGGCATAGTCCCTGTGTTTGACCTCGGACTCACTGAGAAAACCTACTCCTTGCTTATACTTGGGTAAAGGATAGGAAAACTTGATAGATCACAAACGCATAACATTAAGTATAGCAAGAAGCATAGTATGTAGAACGCATAATAGTAGCTTAACTTGTACATTGCGTTAATATAATTTCATTTTACAATCTGAATCCACAACAAGTTTTTCGCGCTGTTGCCGGGGATTTGAGATCTGTGCACAACAAGTTTTTGGCGTCGTTGTCGGGGATTATTGCATTGATTTAATTTTTTTTTGGAGTATTTTTGTTGTAGAAATTCCTTAGTCAAAGGTGTATTCTGAGTTTCTCCTCTGCCAAAAGCTCCAAACAATATCTGAGTGACGGGAGAAATCCAGAACTCGATATTGACCCTGGGATTGAGAGGACCTGCACCCGAAGGACAAGGTAGAATTGAAGAAGGACCAATCGTAGCTTGGACCTGACTCACACGGCTAGTGAGGAATTGCCCGCATAAGCAGGAAGATGAATGAATAATACCTACTCGCAAGCCGTAGGTATTCTTGACAGAATAACATGGAATACTAATGAGTGGGTGGACGACGGATATGGATTTCGCTCCACCGATAGAAGGCGAACGCAAGCTGGAATGCTTGAAGCTGATGCTGCCACCATTCTCTCAGCGCAGATGATAACCATGACATCTCTGTTGGAGACAGACTTGAATAATCAAGGTGGATTAGTTGCTGCGATGAACGCGATGAATCCGACAGTTTCTGTAAGCTGCTCGCTGTGTGGTGCGGGGCACTTATATGACATGTGTCCCTACAACCTCTAGTCAATCTGTGATGTTCAAAACAACCCCTACGGTGAGATGTACAATTTAGGTTGGAGGAATCACCTTAACTTCAGATGGGGTGGAAATCAGCAACAAACACATAGGGCTGAGCAGCAGCCGCAGAGAGACAACCCTCCTAGACTCAACGATGGAATCAAGGCCAGCATCATCAGTTTCATAGGGATCCGCAAGCGGATGCATCATCCTCATCGTCTTTCATGGAATCTCTTTTATGAGAATATATCAGTAAGATTGAAGCAACGCGCCACTCGCACGATGTGATATTCTTTTACAAGAATATATGGAGTATAGTAAGTTTCTCTTCTTTCAGAAGCTTCTAACAGTATATGAGTGAAGGGAGCTACCCAACACTTGATATTGACCCAGAGATTGAGAGGACCCTCAGAAGAAGGATAAGACAGATTAAACAAAGAAGGAACAATCAAGCTACAGAAGAAAATATAGACGCTCAACACGATCAACCTGAAGCTCCTCAAGGTGGGGTTAGGCAGAACGCAGATGCGCAAGAGCATACAAAACACGAAGTAAACCCAATTCTCTTGGCGCATGATAGAAATCTCCCAATGAGGGAGTATGCGTCGCCAAACTTGTATAATTTCGCACCAGGAATTTTACAACCAACCTTTGAGGGTAATAGAAGGTTTGAAATGAAACCAGTGATGTTGCAGATCTTGCAAGTCATAGGGCAATTTGGGGGTGCAATGGGTGAAGACCCACATGCACATGTGAAAAGCTTCTTGGAGATATGAAGCGCATTCCCCATGGCTGGAGTACCACAAGACAGCATCATGATGATGCTATTCCCATTCTCTCTCAGAGATGGGGCAAGACAATAGGCATATTCATTTGAACCTGGTGAGATTACAACTTGGGCGCAAATGGTTGAAAAATTTATGCATAAATATTTTCCTCCGACAGTGAGTGCAAAGAGGCAACGAGATATTGTCACCTTCGAGCAAAAGGACTCGGAGACCCTTAGTGAGGCTTGGACCCGAGTTAAGAGGCTGGTAAGAAATTGTCCGCACAATGGCATACCTGATTGTGTGCAGATGGAGATTTTCTATAAAGGATTAAATAAAACATCACAATCAGTGGCTGACGCCTTTGTGGCAGGAGGATTAATGGACAAGACTCATACGCAAGCCAAGGAGATTCTCGATAGAATTTCGAGGAATACTGATGAATGGGTGAATGATGAGTATGGATCCCAATCCATTGACAGGAGACGAACACAAGCTGGTATGCTTGAAACTGATGCTACCACTAATCTTTCAGCTCAGATGGACTATGACATCTTTGTTGAAAACAATAGTATTGAACAACCAAGGTGGAGCAATTGCTACAATGGACGCAATGAATGCGATAAATCCAACAGCATCTGTAAGTTGTGTGCAATGTGGTCAGGGCCACCTGTATGATATGTGTCCTTACAACCCACTATCTGTTTGCTATGTTCAAAACAACCCGTCGCTAAAATGTATAATCTGGGTTGGAGGAAACATCCTAACTTTGGATGGGGAGGAAACCAACCACAGACGTAGGGAACTGAGCAACAGCCGCAAATAAGCAACCCTCCTGTTTACAACCAAGGTATTCAAGGACATCAGCCACAAAGAAATCAGCAAATGGATGCATCATCCTCATCATCTTCCATGGAATCTCTCTTACGAGAATATATGTATAAAAGCGATGCGATGCTCCAAAGCCAAGCCACTGCAATTCGCAAGTGAGCTCAAAATTAGACCCGAAGGAGCATTGCCAAGTAATACCGAAGCCTCACGAGGTAATGGTAAAGAACAATGTCAAGCTGTGACATTGAGGAGTGGGAAGGTTCTTCCCACTGAAACGCAAGACCAGAGGACGCAAGGAAATTTGCAGCCTCACATCACTTCACAACCAACTCCAACAACACCAACTAATGATCCACAGCCATCATCAATCACCACAGCTTCTCAAGAACAGGAGAATGGAGGGGGGAGAGAAAAAGCAACGCAGGCAGAACCTGCGTCGATATCTCAAAATACCACTCATCCTATGCGTCCACCCTTTCTTCAACGACTAGAGAAGAAAAATGATTAGGGCCAATTTAGAAAATTCCTGGACATTCTCAAACAACTTCACATCAACATTCCGTTGGTAGAAGCCCTGGAACAACTGCCAAGTTATGTCAAATTTCTGAAAGACATACTATCCAAGAAGAGGAGGCTTGAAGAGTTTGAGACAGCAGCGTTAACGCGGGAATACAGTGCGTTGTTCAAAAGCAATATACTCGCCAAAATGAAAGATCCAGGGAGTTTTACATTGTCATGCTCTATAGGGGGAATGGACGTAGGTCAGGCATTATGTGACTTAGGAGCGAGCATAAACTTAATGCCACTATCTATATTTAAGAAGTTGGGTATAGGGGAAGCACGGCCCACTACAGTCACACTCCAGCTTGCGGACCGCTCCATCAAGTATCCCAAGGGCAAAATTGAGGATGTTCTTGTGAAGGTAGACAAATTCATCTTCCCAGCTGACTTTATAATCCTGGATTATGAAGCTGACAGAGAGGTGCCCATCATCCTAGGAAGACCTTTCTTAGCTACTGGACGCGCCCTGATTGACATCCAGGAAGGTGAACTAATAATTCGTATAAGCCCCGTACTTGTCATTGGGAGAAGGTACGTAAGAAGAAACTATGGGATAGGTATTAAGTAAAGAAATTGGCCGAGTTGTGTGAGAGCAAAAAAAAAAAAAAAAAGACTAAGTGTTGGCCATGTGATGGGTGATTATGCGTTGAGGGTATATCTAAAGCTTGACAAGAGTTGCCGCTAGTAGACATGCGATGAAGAGGGCAGTTCGGCAATGAAGTAGATGTGAAGGAAGGAGGGTGCAATAGGCGTTAGTGGAAGTATGCGTTGAAGGCTACTATGTGTTAGAAGTTGGCATTGCTATGCGTTGAGATGGCCTATACGTTGAAGGTTGGTATGCGTCGATGCATAGAAAAAGGGCCGAGAGGGCCATGCAGTAGTCGGCTATTCGGCGTTGGGCAATCAGTAGCATGGTAAGTTGAGGGTTGCCGAAGCCATGTGCGGAAGGTTTGCATTGGCTAATTCAAGAAGGAAGATGATGGTAGAGCTGGTAAGTTGGTGATTTATATTGACATATAAGTGAGTGCATCGAATAATTAAACCCTTTTGGACATATTTTCGAACTCAGATTGACTCCATTTCGCAGACAAAAAATGAAGAGAGGTGGAATAAGGTGTTTATATCGAATTCAAGTAGAAACCAGATCATTTTCATGGTGACTTCGAAGCTTGAACCAGAAGCTTGATTGTTGCTGATAATCTGAACACCATTCGGTATTTGAAAAAGCGTGAGCTGAGAAAGTTGAAGTTAGGACTGAAATTTGGAGGTTAGTAAGTTGATTTAATTCTTAGCAACTTCCATGAAGGATGTTTAAGCTAAATCTGAGCAAAAATGTGTTAATTTCTAGGAGGAAGTAATCGGAGTTGAATTGCTAAACAATTCAAGGCAGTCGAAGTCATTTGGGAATAGTTCTCAAATGAAGATGAGTTATGGTCTGAAATTTTGAGGTAAGTTAGAAAACTCACTACTTTACAAGATTGTAGAAGAGAGGAAGTTCTGATTTTGGCTGTAATATGGTTTTTAGCAAGATAAAGAAAGAGTTAGAAGGGAAAGAAGGAAGTAGTGGTATCTGGTGTCATTAAGACAGTGGTATCGCTAAGGAGCTGGAGAGTGAGCAACGGAACGAGTGTCACTGATAAAGCAAAGAGCTTTGCGTCTCACAACTCTCGCTGAAGTCTCGCTGGGTATCGCTCCTTAAGGTAATCTCGCTAGTCTAGTTCACTCCGGTTTCGCTAGTGCAGTACCCAGTGGTGTGCTTTCGCTGGTAGTCTCGCTAGTGACATAGAGTATCGCTAGTTATGAATATTTTGGAAAAAGAGAGTCTCAGTGATGGAGTGAGAATGGTATATGAATATGCATATTTAATGATTATGGAAAGGGAGTTCAAAGAAAACCTAATGTGGGAAATGTGTTTTTACAGGCCAAGAAGAGCTCGGAAAAGCATATAATCTACTCGGGGACTAAGACAAATTGTGAGTGACTTTCTATTTCATCCAAGGATTATTTCTAACATTGTGCAAGTGAACTAGTATGTCATATGAACTCCTGTATGCGTGTTATCTAAATGCAACCCATGGCCGAGGGACCATGTGTGAAGGCCTATGGGGATATGATATATAATACACAGTGCTGAGGGACCATTGGTGAAGGCACTTGAGAAATTGATTGAGATGGATTCCAATGCCGAGGGACCTTGTGAGAAGGCATAAAAACCAGTATATGATGGCTCGGTGTTGAGGGACCACGAGTGAAGGCACTTGAGCAGTGGATTGATATGGAACTCAGCGTTGAGGGACAACAGGAGAAAGCACTTGAGAGTTGAAACGCCGAGGGACGAAATGTGAAGGCGTGTGAGTATATGAATAATGGGAACTGGTTCATGAGGTTAAGTGCGTTGAGTTTGCTCCGCTACCTCTTGGAAAGATATTTATGTTATATTGTTAAACGGCATGGGTGACCTAGCAATCTGTAATTATAAAATATATAGTAGTTATTATGATCAGTATTAATTTAAGGATTTAATTGTAATTGGATAACTTAGTCACTCACTGGGCTTTAGGCTCACGCTTTCTTGGTTATTGTTGTTCGTTTCAGGTAGCGAGCGTGTTCGGGACGCCTAGCCTACAGAAGATCCTCGTCTAGGATTACTTTGCATTAGTTCTTTCGGATAGTTGTAAATACTCCGTTTATGTACATGTTTTTGTCATACATGATCCTTGTAGTATAATGAGAGTGGGTTTTGTACAGTGTGTAGAGCAAATACCTGTTATGATAAATTATGAGTTGAGAAATCTGAATTTAGAGATTATGTTTAACTTATGATGATTCACTAGCATAAAGCTTTGTATAATTAATCTGGTATTGATTTATGTTTCAAGATATATGATGACGAGAGTGTTAAGTCGCACCTACTTCTAGGTTAGGAAAGGAATCTGGGAGGGGGTGTGACATTTTGGTATCAGAGTATAAGGTTTTGGGCGGAGAGATCATGCATAGTAGTTAGGAACATGTTAATAGTAAATTGATTACATATTATGTTATAGGAACATGCCCAGAGGAACCAGACGAGGTAGGCGGGAAGGCGCCGAGACATCGCGTGCTACCGGAGAGAAGAGGCAAACGTCTAAAGGAGAATCTAATAATCCTCAAGCGAGTATTTATATGGAAGAACAAATTTTTAGCAGAATAGCACAGAGATTGGTGGCCAGTATAGAGTCAGCTCAGGAAGATCCTGAGAGGAAGTTTGGGATAGAATGGTTTAAAGCCTTGGGTGCCCAAGTGTTTGAAGGCACCACAGATCCTGCAGAAGCTGAAGCATGGTTAAACCAGATAGAGAAATGTTTTAGAGTTATGCGTTGTCCGGAAGACAGGAAACTTGATTTGCCCACTTTCATGCTCCAGAAAGGGGCTGAAGATTGGTGGCGTTTGACTGAGCACTGGAACTTAAATTTCGGCTCTTTAACATGGGCAGACTTTAAGAAATCTTTTCAGGAAAAGTACTACCCTAAGTCCTATCGCGACGAGAAAAGGAAGGAATTTCTAAATTTAGTACAGGGGAATATGTCAGTTGCTGAATATGAGAAGAAATTCATCGAGCTTGCCAGGTATGCCCTGGCATTAGTAGCAGAAGAAGCAGATAAGTGCGAGTAATTCGAGGAGGGCTTGCGCAGTGAAATTCAGACCCCAACGACGGCAAGCACGGAATGGACTGATTTTCCAAAATTAGTAGAAGTAGCCATGAGAGTAGAGAAGAGTTTAGCGGGAGATGGAGCTGGCAGGGGTGGAAGTAGGACTGGGCAGACTTATTACTCATCTCGGGAGTAGACTTACCGAGGTGAGGGACGACGTTTTGCGTCAGGAGTCTTTGGTAAGGGAAGGTTTAAGGCCAGATCTAGTAGTTCATTTTTCCCAGGGGGACCACAAGGAGGAAATTCGCAGAGGGGACGAGGGAGGTTTCCTCAGACATCTGTACCTACAAGACGGTCGCAGTTCAGTCAACCTAATGAATCTAGGGCTAGCTCAGACGGAAACCATACTGTACTTCTTGTGATGTTTGCTTTAATTGTGGACAATCAGGGCATTTTAAAAGAGATTGTCCTCAACCTAAGAAAGGAAGAAAAGCAACACAGAGAACTGTATCATAGACAGTAAACCAGCCCAAACGAGAGATGGAAGCCAGAGAAGGGAATATTGAAGGCCGACAGAGAGGTCATGTAGGGAGACCAAGACAGCAGGGGCAGGTGTTTGCTGTGACACAGCAGAAGGCCAAGACGGCACCGGATGTAGTCACGGGAATGCTCACTATTTGCTCTAAAAATGGGCATGTATTGATAGATTCAGGGGCTATCCATTCATTTGTGTCTCGTGAATTTGTTGTGCATATAAATAGAAAACTAGAACCCTTGCTTGAAACATTGTTAGTGCACACCCCTATTGGGGAACTATTGTGATAGAACATGCTTACTTTGAGTGTGAAATTGTGATTAATGATGTGGTATGGTTGGCTAATCTGTTACCTCTAGCATTATCGGAGTTTGATGTTATTCTTGGTATAGACTTTTTATCAAAATACCATGCAAAAGTTGATTGTTTCAAGAAAGAAGTGGGTTTAGTGAAATCTGATGGGATCGAGGTGGTTTTTAAAGGAAGGAGGCGAATTCTTCCTACCTGTGTAATTTTCGCGGTAAAGGCCAGGAAGCTATTGAGTAAAGGCTGTGAAGCATATTTAGCTCATGTAATAGAAGCTAAGTCAGAGAAGCTAAAACTAGAAGATATACCGGTAGTGTGGGAGTTCCCTGATGTGTTTCCCGAGGAATTGTCAGCATTACCACCTGATAGAGAGGTGGAGTTTACTATTGATTTAGTTTTTGGAACAACACCTATTTCACAGGCACCATACCGTATGGCACCATCGAAATTAAAGGAGTTGAAGGTGCAGTTACAGGAGTTAGTAGATAAAGGGTATATTAGACCAAGTGTATCCCCATGGGGTGCACCGGTGTTGTTCGTGAAGAAAAAGGATGGTACTCTACCACTATGCATTGATTATCGTCAATTGAATAAGGTAACTGTGTGCAACAAATATCCTCTGCCTCGTATTGATGATTTGTTTGATCAACTTAGAGGGGCATCGGTGTTCTCAAAGATAGACGTAAGATTTGGATACCATTAGTTGAAGGTCACAGAAACAGATTCACCGAAAATAGCTTTTAAAATGAGATACGGACCTTACGAATTTCTCGTGATGCCTTTTGGTCTAACAAATGCCCCAGCAGTTTTTATGGACTTAATGAACAGGATTTTCCATCCTTATCTGGATCAGTTTGTAATTGTGTTTATTGATGACATCCTGGTGTACTCTGGAAGCAGAAGTGAACATGTGGAGCATCTTAGGATCGTCTTGCAGGTTCTGAGAGAAAAGAAATTATATGCGAAGTTTAGCAAATGTGAGTTCTGGTTGAAACAAGTAATGTTCCTTTGGCATATTGTTTTAGCTGCAGGAGTATGTGTAGATCCTCAGAAGACTGAAGAAATTACCAAGTGGAAGTAGCCAAAGATTGTATCGGAGGTTCGTAGTTTTCTGAGACTCGCAGGATATTCTAAGATAGCATTGCCACTGACCCACTTGACTAAGAAGAATACTAAATTTGAGTGGAATGAGGAATATGAACGAAGTTTCTAAGAGCTAAAGACAAGATTGGTGACAGCACCTATTTTGGCACTTTCGGAGACGGGAAAGGAGTTTGAAGTGTATTGTGATGCCTTTCATCAGGGGTTAGGTTGTGTACTGATGCAGGAAGGTAGAGTTATAGCCTATGCCTCTAGGCAGTTGAGGCCACATGAGGTTAACTACCCTACTGACGACCTAGAACTGGCAGCGGTGGTGTTGGCACTAAAGATATGGCGGCAATATTTGATCGGAGAGAAGTGTCATATCTATACGAATCATAAAAGTTTAAAATACATCTTTGATCAGAAAGAACTCAACATGAGACAAAGGAGGTGGTTAGAATTGATCAAAGATTATGACTGTATCATAAATTATCATCCAAGAAGGGCAAATGTTGTAGCTAACGCGTTAAGCAGGAAAAGTAGAAGTGTAGCCGGTTGAGTGAATGCAATCAGAGCAGTGGTATTACAAGAATTTAAAGATAATGCAGCTAGCTTGAGTGTAACCAGAACAGGAGCTTTACTAGCACAGTTTCAGTTGATACCTAAACTTGTGGATGAGGTGACAAGAAAACATTCAGATGATCTTGAAATGAAGAAGTTGATGGAAGAAGTAAGAGCACATCGGAGATCAGATTATGAGTAAAAAGTTCTATTGGAAGAAGGTAAGGATGGTTCAGTAGAAAGGCAACGTAGGCTTAACCCAGTGATGAAGGAGGTTATGAAAAAAGAAATCATCAAATGGCTCGACGCAGGGGTCATTTGTCCAATCTTCGACAACAGATGGGTAAGCCCAATTCAGTGTGTACCTAAGAAAGGGGGGATGACAGTGATCACAAACAGTAAGAATGAGTTGATACCAACAAGAACAGTGACTGGTTGGTGCATTTGTATGGACTACCGCAAGCTGAATGCGGCAACAAAGAAAGATCATTTCCCATTGCCATTTATTGACCAGATGCTAGACAGGCTAGCAGGAAATGAATTCTTCTACTTCCTTGACGGATATTCCGGCTATAACCAAATCATGATAGCTTTTAGACGCATATCGTTCGGGCTATGTAACGCACCAAGAACATTCCAAAGGTTCATGATGACAATATTTTTCGAATATCTGGAACATTCAGTAGAGGTGTTTATGGACGACTTCTTAGTATTTGAGAAATCATACGATGAATGTTTGACCAACCTGGAACAAGTATTAAAGCGATGCGAAGACACAAACCTAGTCCTCAACTGGGAGAAGTGCCACTTCATGGTCACTGAAGGTATTGTGTTGGGACATAAGATTTCTAAGGTTGAACTGGAAGTTGATCAAGCAAAAATAGATGCGATAGTCAAGCTACCAGCCCCCACAAATGTAAAGACTTTGCGAAGTTTCCTAGGCCATGCGGGCTTATAGAAGATTCATCAAAGGATTTTCGCAAGTCGCAAAACAACTGAGCGAGTTCAACTTTGATAGTAAATGTCTATATGCGTTTGAGTCTTTGAGGCAGGCCCTAATTTCAACACCAATTTTAGTTGCACCAGACTGGTCTCTCCCATTTGAACTAATGTGCGACGCAAGCAACTATGCAGTGAGAGCAGTATTGGGGCAAAGAAAAGAGAAAATAATGCACCCCATCTTTTATGCTTGTAAAACATTGAACACGTATCAGGAAAACTACACTACTACTGAGAAGGAAATATTAGCCATAATCTTTGCGGTTGACAAATTCAGAGCATATTTGGTAAGGTCAAAGGTGACCATCTATAACGATCACTCTGCGATCAAATATTTGATGGCAAAAAAGGACGCAAAGTCTAGACTCATTCAATGGGTCCTGTTATTACAAGAATTCAATTTGTAGATTAAAGATAGAAAGGAACCGAGAATCAGGTTGCGGACCACCTGTCTTGGTTGGAAAATAAAGAGGTCCAAGAAAGTTGGCGTGATATAGAGGAACGATCCACAGACGAGCACATCATGAACGCAGAGAGTCAGGAACCGTGGTATGCAGACATAGTAAATTACTTGGTCTGCAACCAATGGCCTGAAGATTTCAACGCTCAACAAAGGAAGAAGCTCCAATACGAAAGTAAGTTCTATTGCTGGGATGAGCCATATCTATACAGACTTGGCCCGAACCACATCCTGTGTCGATGCGTTCTAGAATATGTGACGCATAACATTCTGAGAAGCTGTCATGAAGCACCTTAGGAAGGACACTCTGGGGGGTAGAGAACAGCTGCGAAGATGTTGCAAAGTGGGTATTTCTGGCCCACATTATTCAAAGACGCAAGGGCATATGTGGTGGCTTACGATCATTGTCAGAGAATAGGCAACATTTCCAATCGAAATGAGATGCCTCTACACTCAATTCTGGAAGTTGAGTTGTTTGATGTATGGGGAATTGATTTTATGGGACCATTTCTGTAAGCACTGGCTTACAGTACTAAGTGTAGGGACAAGGCAATTGAAATGTGGCCATGCGTTGTTAGAGAAAAGTAGCCGAGAATGGAAGAGTTAAGCATGGGCCAAGACCATGCGTTGAACGTGAAAATCACGAAGAGTTATGAGCTCAAGTAATCACTTGCATTGGAAGAGAAATTGATCATTGGCGGGGAAGGAAATGTTTTCGAACAACCTTACAAGTTTGTAGAAGAGAAGAAGTCTTAATATGGGCTGGAAATGCGATTTTAGCAGGGATTAAGAAGAAACAGCAAAGCTGTAACAGTCAGCCTTGTTAAGAAGAAGATAAAATTCAAATGTTGGTATAATAGCAAAAGTGAGCTGCAGGCAAAGTGTTCTTTGAATTGAAGTCTAACAGAAGGGTAAGCAACAGCTAGTAGTAATAGCCTTAGTGTTTAAGGCTTGAGAATGAACTAATGGAAGTTTGACCGCATGATAAACTATAGGCATTGTGCATATGTTGAGTTGTTGTATATATTAAAGTGAATGGAAAAGAAGTATCACAAGGGAAAATATTTGTTTCAGGCCAAGAGGAGATAGGAAAGGCTTATAATCCATTCAAGGCCTAGAAAGAGTTGTGAGTGACACTTCTTTTACTTTTAAACGATTTTGTTGCACATGACAGTTCAGTTTTCCAATGAAATGTGATTTTGTGATTAAATGCTTTATGAGGCATACATTATGTTCTTAAAGCTATTGAAAAGCATGTTTATGAGATGTTATTGATATAATAATTGTCCTGTATTCTTATGAACGATTTGTATACGAACGGTTTGTATGAAATGTTGTTTCTAAAAAGGAAAATGTTTTAGAGGAGGCTCAATGCTAATAAGGCATGTGAGTTTCCCCGAGACCCAGTACTTGGGCAACCCGCCTATAAAATGTTTTAGAGGAGACTCAATGCTAGCAAGGCATGTGAGTTTCCCCGGGACCCAATACTCAAGGACATGAGAAGGTACTTGAGCAACCCGCCATATTCCTATGTGCACATAGAGGTTATATGCTGGTGCGTTGAGTCTTGCTTCGCATCGAGCCTTATATGTTTTCGACGTTGGGGTGTTGAGTTTTTCTCCACTTCAACTAAGGGAAAAGTACTGCACTTAAACTGTTTTCTTATGATTTGCTGAGAATCATGTATGAAGTGATAAGGGCAATTAAGTTGTTTTAACTAATGTATTTGAAGTGATTAAATGTTCTATGTTTGATGTTGAACATAGTTTTACTACTGATGATTTCCGAACTAAAATGGTTTGTTAAAATTGTCACTCACTGGGCCTTGTGAACAGTTTAGAATGTGTGAAAAGGAATGGATGGTATGCGTCCCATGAGGGGTGATGTATACTGTCCTCACGTCTCCTTTCAGGTTGTGCAGGTAAGCTTGGGAGGGGGTGTGACAACCTGTCTAGGATTGAGAATGGGAATGCAAACTCATATCCCTCCATTGTTGAGATGTTCCCTGATGAACAACTGTGTCAGGTAAAAGATAGTTTGTCTTGGTTTGCTGACATAGTTAACTATCTTGCAGGAGGACATTTGCCCCCTAACATGAACTCTCAACAAATGAAGAGATTTATGCACAATATTAAGTCTTACCATTGGGAGGACCCACTTCTATACAAGGTTTGTGCTGATAGTATGATAAGGAAGTGTGTGCCTCAAGAAGAAGGGGTAAGTATTCTAAATTCATGCCATGCTCCCCCCTATGGAGGTCACTTTGGACCCACTAGGTGCCAACGTACTAACAATATTTCTAGACAACATGAGCTTCCAATGAACCTTATCTTGGAAGTGGAGCTCTTTGATGTTTGGGGTATTGACTTTATGGGGCATTTTCCTATGTTTTCTGATGGTTACTGATAACTTGTAGAAATACAAGTTATTATTGTCTTTCTCTTAGAAAAATAGAGTTTAAATAGAGAATCATGCGGTAGTATGGGTTAAATTCCATTGATAAATCTCCATATGCATTTTACTCTTGTGAATTGATGAAGATAATTGTTTTAAAGCTTTTTTAGGCTAAAACGCATGCTTTAACGCAGGAACGTGAGCAACCCATGGATGCGTTGGCATACATGAATGCAGGAACCCAAGTTATCCATGGACGCATATCAACCAGAAAAACAAAGCAGTGGATAATCAGATAAGAATCTTGAGAGATTGTCGGGAGATTGATATGCTTGATATGCAGCGAGAGTGGTGGATCTAAATTAAACCAGAAATCACTCGATTAGGCAAGATGGACGAAAGACAGAAATTCAGCCTCCAATCATGCAGATTTGCCAACGTTTGTAACGCAACATCTATAAAAGGGCAAAGCTGAAGGCTAAAAGGTTGTTGAACCTCTTGGAAGAATTCCTAAGTGACAGCAGAGTTCTCTCCGAACAATAATCGGAGACAAATAGCTCGAAAGAGAAGAGTTTTCCCTCCGCCTGACCACTTTACAGCAAAACTCACGCTACCATCCAGGCAAGCTTAAGACATTGAGAAGCCATTCCATGCTTTCTATCTTTTTCTTACTTATGTTTTGGTTTATTAGCAAGACATTGTATTTTCTAAAACATTTATTCCGTTCATCGATCTATACATCTTGCATGGCTATTCATTTCTTATCACTTTCCATTTGTTGTTTATCATCCATGAGTAACTAACTCTCTAAAGGGTTACGGGTTGCGTTATCATCTAAATAAGAATCGTAGAAGACTATTCCATCTTGTCAATTGTACTTTTAATCTAATGCTTATGTCCATCTAGCTAATCGATATAAGTAGTAATAATCAGACTGCTCGAGAAAGTAAGTGATTATGGAACTCAATTGACAAGGCTAAGAAGTGTTATCTAGACATAGAAATAACCTTGGCACTTAACACTCTCCTATGCATTATAGACATATAATGCATAGCGGCTAACAACCGAGAGAAGAGTCGCTGGTATGAAATAGATCTACCTATACGTTTCTGACTTTAGATGATAACCAACCCAAGCACTGTTTTTTACTATTCATATACTTCAATTAGCTGACTTTGTTGTGTCGCATATCTCTCCATCCAACTACTTTAGCTTAGTTTTACTGCTTTATAGTTTCTTAGACGCATCACTTCTCACCACCTTCTTTAAACGCATGACTCAAATAATCCAATTAGTTATGGAATCTGCATAGTCCTTATGTTCGACCTTGGACTCATCGAGAAAACCTCATTCTTTGCTTATACTTGGGTGAAGAATGGGAAAACTTGACAGATTAGTAACGCATATTATTAAGCATGTTAAACACACAACAAGTTTTTGATATATTTTAGTTGCAGTTGATTATGTATCTAAGTGGGGAGAAGCCATAACTATTAGGACCAATGACGCTAGTACTGTCCTAAAATTCTTGCATAAAAACATCTTCATACATTTAGGTACACCTAAAGCTTTTATTAGTGATGAGGGTTCTCACTTTTGCAATAAATTGTTTGAATCCGTAATGTAAAAATATAATGTCAATCATAAAATTGCTACAGCTTATCATCCTTAAACTAATGGTCTTGCTGAATTATCTAATAGGGAAATCAAGCAGGTGTTGGAAAAGACTGTCAAGACCAATAGGAAGGATTGGGCCCTTAAGGTCGATGATGTGCTGTGGGCCTACCGTACAGCTTTCAAAATCCCAATTGGTACCTCACCGTAAGGTTGGTGTCTGGAAAGGCTTGTCACTTACCGATAGAGCTCGAGCATAGAGCTTATTGGGCCATCAAGAAGCTGAACATGGATTTTGAGAAAGCCGGTGAGAAACGCCTCTTGGAACTTAATGAGATGGAAGAGTTTCGCACTCAAGCCTATGAGAATGCAAAACTCTACAAGGAACACACCGCTAGATGGCATGACAAGAAGATCACCCCACGGACCTTTCTTCCTTGACAAAGAGTATTACTTTTCAACTCATATTTACATTTGTTTCCAGGAAAGCTTAGGACACGAGGGTCAGGACCCTTTGTCATTGTAAAGGCGTCCCCACATGGAGCTGTGGAATTACAAAGCGATGATGGGACAATCTTCAAAATAAATGGTCATTGTTTGAAGCATTACATCGATGATGAAGAATGCTGAATTGAGAACCTTGCCTTCATCGAATGATCCATTGGTTTGGTTTAGCTAAGAGACCTTAAACCAAGTGCTTATTGGGAGGCAACCTAATTTTATTGCTTTCTTTATTTTTCTTTTTATTTTATTTTCAAATAATCCTTGAATCACTTATATGCTTTCTTAATTTTTAGGTTCTTCGTTCATCACCAAAAGTACTCTTTACACCAAGCCTATTTGGTGGCTTCCCGCTTGCTCCCAGGCTTGTTCTTTCTTTGTTTGATGCTCTTATGCATGTGGACAATGCATGATTCTAAGTTTAGGGTGGGAGGTGTCACTCGCACTTTTATGTGTTTTCTTATCCTGTTATGCATGTTTGTGAGGTTTTAATGATCATATGCATGTTAATGAAATTTTAAAATTTTTTTGAAAATTTTGGAGCTTTCAAAGTTAATGGGGATGTTCTTCATATGGTTGTGTGATTTGATGCTGATTGCATATAATGAGATTCGAATTTGTATGATAGATGACTTATTGTGGAAATAGAATAGCATCATCTTGAGTTAAATTCATGTAAGTCCCTCTTAAAACCTCCCATATTCTTGAGCATGTAGCCACTTTAGTTTATAATCTTTAACTGAAAAAAGGATTAAGTTAGGTGTATTGGTTGTCACTCCGAAAGGCCCCACTGGTTAGAGAGTGGGAATGCATGATAGTTTGTAATTTTAGACTATGGAAAAAGAAAAAAGTATACATGCCTTTGAGGAAAAAAAAAGTGCACACAAAAATATATGAGCTTTACATGCCTATCTTTTAAATGTTAAACTTGTAATGAGTATGCATGAATGGGGGTAAAAAGAGCTGCCTCTGCTGTGATCAATAAGGATGCTTCTGAATTTACTAGGTACGAGTCCCTACAGTGAATGTGTGGAAGCTAGTACCTTAGGTAAAAGAATGCAAGTTTAGGGCCCATGAAAAAAAATATATATGATTTTATGGCACCTTAGTGGACATGTTACCCACTTGAAATGTGTGGATGCTTGAAGATTGGTGCATGAGCTAGAGTAGGGGGAAAATTAAGGAAGCTCTCTTAAGTCCCAATTTGAGTTTTAACATTTTAAATTGAATGAGGCTTGCACACACACACACATGGGAGATAGCAATAGTTGGCCCTGAATGATTATAGCAATATAGATATGTTTGCATGTTTCTACTTAAGCTTTAAATGCTATTCTCTAAGATATGAGTTGATTGCACACTTCTTTATCTAAACTCCCTCTATTTGATTTTATTCTTTGCTCGGGACTAACAAATCTCTAAGTTTTAGGTGGTCAAAAGCGCTTGAAAAATGCTTTTTATTATCTCAAATTAAGAGAGTTTATATTAGATTTCACTTGTTTGCTAGTGGTTTTCAGGACAAAATAAAGAAAATTAGAAGTGAGGACCAAAAGATCAAAACCGAGCCAAAATCCAATGAAAACGAGAAGAAAACTCCAAATATGTCAAAAAGAGGGCAGCGCCACGGCTCCGGTACGGCGCTTCCGCAACACTTTTTCCCAAGAGTAACTTCTGCCCCAGTGCAGCGCCACCATCGCGACTTTACGGCATGGTGCCGGATAGGTTTCCATGACGCTTAGTGCCGTAATGCCACCAAACAGCGTGGCGGCACCACCTTTTAATGTCAATCAGTGATGCGGCACCATTGACTAGCGTCGCGGTGCCATCTTTCCTTTTTCTTTTCTTTTGAAGAATTTGCATTTTTGGAAAGAATTTTGGGCGGCAACCAACTCTATAAATTGGAGGGTTTTCAACATCCCTAATCACCAATCTACTCACCAAGAGACACAAGAATAAGAGAATTGAGTGAAAGTTCATTAGAGAGTTCAAAGAATGAGTTCGCTACAAGGAAGAGAGAAAAAAGTTCGAGAAAGAGTTGTAGTGCCGTTCAAATTTCAACGTGAAGGCCAAGGAGATCTTGATGGTGCTTTCTCAATCAAGAGCCTTTTTTCAGTAGAATTTCCCTTTTTTTACACTCTTTCTTTGTTTATATTGTTTGAACATGTTGCTTCAAGGTTTGAATGTCTAAACTCTTTAGTTTTAGAGTTTTGATGATTTGTTTATGATGATGTTATGTTGATATTGTAGACTCTTCATGGTTTTGTAGTAATGATTATGCTTTTCTTTGTTATTGTGCTTAAATTCTTGATGAATGATCTAACTAGTTCTCTAATAAAGAATTGTTGTTAATCTATCATGAAAATACTTAGGTTAACAATGAAAGTTGCTAAAGACTTCTCTTAACACCTGTAATTTGTATTGGTTTCAAGAAATTAGTAATCAATTGAATTGCATGAAAGGTTGCTTTTTAGAGAAAATAACATGGATTTATGTTTCTAGACTTCAGCATATAAATTGCAATAAAACCCATGAACCCTAAAATATTGCATAATAGAGTAAACAAGGATTCATTACCCTAAAACTCTCTTTGACTCTTGTGTTTCTTATTTACTTGCTTTCCTTTTTAGTTTTCAAAGTTACAACTTAAATTCCAATCCTCAAATAAAATTGATTCAATTCTAGAATAGCTAAGTTACTTAAACTTTCACCATTGAATCCTCAATGCAACGATATTCAGACTTAACCGTCTTATACTATAACTTGACCCGTACACTTGCGATCAATACAGAAAGTGTGCATGAAGTATCAATGAGCCTTTTTGAGCTAAAATAACTTGAGATATACTATGAAGGGAATTTTGAGGAATTTTGACCAATGAATTATTTATTACAGGCCGGGGAGAGCTAGGGGAAGAATATAACCCGTTAAGATCTCAAGATAAGTTGTAAGTGACATAAATTCATTTTAAATGATTTGTACTTGCAATATTTACAAATGTTTGGTTGGCATCAATTGAATTTAATAAGCATGTATTTCTTTAATGTGATTTCGAACATGCTTTTACATAGTTTTGAGCATGATGCTCTGGAATGCCAAATTTTATGAAAAGCATGCTGTTTAAGAAATACTTGGAAATTCTGAAAAATTGTTTAAACTCATGTTTATAAATGATTTAACATGCTTTTATTTAAATGGTCCCCAATACCGAAGGACTGTGAGAAGGCATATGGGCAACCTGAATATGGTCCCCAATATCGAAGTACTGAGAAAAGGCATCTAGACAGCCTGAATATGGTCCCCTAAACCGAAGAACTGGGAGAAGGCATCTGGACAGCTTGAATATGGTCCCCAATGCCGAAGAACTGGGAGAAGGCATTTGGGCAACCTGAATTATAATTTCTATGTGCACATAAAGGGAAATTTGACGTTGTTGTGTTGAGATAACTCCACTCAGCTGAGGTTATTCGACGTTGGGTATGATGAGTTATCCCATCCTAGCTAAGGTTGTTTTTGACGTTTAGCAACGTAGAGATTACTTCACCTCAACTAAGGAAAATCTTTTAAGCATATACAAATATTTTAAGCTTTCAATGCTTTACTATTTCAAGCATGATTTCTTTGAGCTTTTAAGCCAAAATAGTTTTTCAAAACTTGTTACTCACGGGGCTATTTAGCTCATACTTTTAAATATTTTTCTATTTTTCAGGTAGTCAACAGAACCGGGGTGCTTAAGCCTACTCGTCGAACTCGTTTGGATCTGTTGTTTAGTTTTTGAGCTTTGTAAATATTTTATACTTAGACCTAGCATTGTATATATTGAAATCTAAGAGAGTGGTGTTGTGTAATAAACTATGTTGATAATTTTATAAGGGTTTATTTTGAGATTATCATCTGTGGCTTGGATGTGAGTTATAAATTTATGCTTGATTGAGTTGTGTATAGGAAGTTGAGTTGACAGTAGATGTCGTGAGGAGTCGATGTCTGCCATCTTCACGCCTCTTTTCGAGTTAGGAGGATAACTCGGGAGGTTTTCCCCTTCCCATTCTCCCCCTCAACTTTTATTCCAAGGCAAGTAAGGTTTCATAACAGCTAAGGATTGTTTTTAAAATGACAAAACTAGACTGATTTTGGTGCGTTGAGATGAAAAAGGAAACATTAAAACTTCGGGGAATCCATTTCAACATAAAATTAGGGCAAGAACAAACAACTTCATCAGAAAAATAACTAAAGGAAAGGTTGCCATATTATGATGAGATTTGTAAATGGTCCTTTATTGTCACAAAAACACACCCTAAACAACTTTTTATTAAATTTTTATTAATTTTGAGAAATAAATTTTAAAACATTTTAATAAGCATAAATATGGTGTTATTTGAAATTGAATAAAACAAATGAGCATATGATTTTATGCAAAATCATGAATCTCAACCAAATAGTTCAAGAACATTCTCTAAAGTGAATGTTGCAATATTTAACAATTGTGATTGAGATAATGATTATAGTAAAGGAAGACATAATTACTCTATTAAAACTGCACACATATGAGAATTTCATTTTTCAAATGTGATGCAAAGGAGATAATAATCTTGTACCTATCATAACATTTAAAAGTCTCTTTGAAATTTAAAATCTATTATAATGAAAAGGAAAACGATGTGTGGAAGTGAACTTTGCAAATTTATTTGAATCTCTTGGAGGGATAACTTATCTTTTTAACCCCTAAATATGATATTATTTGGATGCTACTAGTTTTAGAATCTTCTGAAAAGATGATTATTCCTTTTTACCCACTTGTATATGGGATATTTTGATTTCTTTTAAATCTCTTAAAGAGAACGAGAATAATTAATATTAATGTCTTGCTTATAGTGCATCTATGCATTTTATATTTAAAGTAGATAATACGTTTCTGAAATTCAAAAGGACTATGAAGAAAAAAATCAAATATGATATTAAGTCCCGTGGACTTGATTAAAGATTTTGGAAAGAAAATATTATTTTGATTAAAGTCTACAATTGATATATTTTAAAAGATATAAGTTGTAATAGATATCACAAGACAGATTGGTAAAAAGAATAATATATGGTATTTATATATTATATATATAGGCTTCTATAGGAAATGCATATAGAAAATTTAGTTTGCTTTTCCTTCTAAATTTCGTTACAGACACATTTGTGTAATTGAAATATATGTAACAATAAACCTAAAGTTCATTGATCTAGCTATGTTTTATTTGACATGATGAGTCATTTTGGGTCAATAGTGAAAATAATAAATGGAAATCACTACAAGAAATTTTGGTTTTTCCGACGAAACTTTTCCCGATGCCTGAAAAACTATCGGAAAAGGTTACTTGTTCTGATGGTTTTTTTGGTGTCAGGAAAAAGTAGCTATGTCGACCCCTTTTTTTATTTTTGTCAAGAAAACTATGTCTATCCCGACAAAATTTAGTTAGCGTCGAGAGAGATTAGTTCTCTTGATGCTGACCGCCACTGCGGGATGAAAAGAAGAAGGGAAAATTTTTTCGAAGTTATCTCAAAACAGTATTTTAATTACCGTCAGGAGAAATGAGTTTTCCCAAAGGTAATGAAAATACCGTCAGGAAAAGCAGCTTCTCTCGATGGTTTGGACAGTTGGGGAAAGCAACATCTCCCGACGGTATTTCATTACCGTCGAAAAAACTTATTTCTCCCAATAGTAATTAAGCCACCGTCGGAAGATAAGAAAGTAGGAAATTTTTTGAAGTTATCTCCCAACGGTATTTTAATTACCGTTGGGAGAAATGAGTTTTCTCGATGGTAATAAAAATACCGTCGAAAAATGCAGCTTCTCCCAACGATAATTAAGCCACCGTTAGGAAAGGGTTTTGAAAACTCCCCATTCTTCTCCATCACCGATTCTTCTCCCCCATTTTCCTCCTCTCTTTCACCCTAGCCGGCGCCCAACACCAAACCAACCATCAATCTGCTCCAGCCGCCCTAAATCTTCCACTAGCGCCGCAAATCTGCGCCCAGCCGGCCAATCTGCTCTAGCACGCCGCTAGTGTCCAATTTGCTTCCGCTTGCTGCCCAGCTCACCGAATAGCTACAGATCTGCTCCTAGTCCGCTGCCCAGTGCCCGATCTGCTCCAGCCTGCCGCCTAGCCACGAATCTGCTCGATTCTGCCACCCGATCTGCTCCATTTCGCCACCACTCAGCCACAAGATTTGCTCCCAGCTCGGTAATTTCTTATTTTGTATATTTTCCAAATTTATTTATTTATTTTTCTTTTGAATTTTTAAAATTTGTTCTTGTTTTCTCACAATTTCTTCACAACAAGCTTCTATTTTCTTAAAAAGATTTGTTCTCCAATATTTTATGGAATTTGATTTATATTTTAAAGTTATGCATATGTTACTGTTCTGAGCAATTTTTATCAATTTGGATATTATTATATCTTTTTCTAAGCAATTTGATCTAATTGTGTTATATCCACATGCTCACGAGATATAAAATTCAATCGCAACTAACTTAAACATCCAATTCTAATTATGAATAGTTCAAATCCTATACAAAACTAATTACATATATTTTTTATTCAAAATGAATTTTAATTTATAAACACACACATACTTCTACAGTTTTTACATCTTAACTAAGGTTAGTCCCTAAAAACTTTAACATCTCCACTTTCTATAGTTAAGTTAGTTTTCCTTTAGACAAAGGAAGAAAAACAACATACAAATGAGATCTTGATGCCATTAATTTTAATAGTTTACTAAAAAGAAAAGTAAAAAAGAGAAAAAATTATTAAGGGCCCATTTGGAATAACTTAAAAAATAAATGTTCTTCAAAAATTCATTTTCATTCAAACATTTTTTATGAGAAGTGTTCAAAATAAAGACATCAATAACTTTCAAAATCCATTGTGAGTAGGTTGCAAAACACTTGTTTTTCTATTTCAAAATAACTTATTTTTAAAATTAAACACTTGAAAATGTATTCTAAATACACCCTTAATATACCTTGTACCAATTTTAATAATGTTTGTTGATTACCATTTTCTCTGTTGACAAGCTAAGTTTTTCCTTGGCTGTTAGTATTTTAATAGCGAACTACTCTTGTTAAACTTAGGAATTTTTAGAATTGATTGTGTTGTTAGTTTTAGAGATTTGAATAGTTTTATATTATTTTATTGTTTGTATGGTGACAATACTTGAAATGAACAAAATGCTTTGTTCATAAAAAAGTTGATAAAAACAATACTCTAACTCTCAGGGATTAGAAGGGTAAGTTTTAACACAACTTATTATTTAAATCATACAGACTTTAACGTATCACATATCACCTTCTTTTAGGTCAAAAAGTATATTTTAAGAATGGATAAAGAGTGGATTAAACTTAGAGACAAGTTATTGACCGAGTATGCAGAAGAAGTATCTGGATTTTTTGAAAGGGCAAAACTTTATGTTAATGACTCGAGTAAAACAAGATGTCCATGCAAAAAATGTATGAACGCAATGTGGGAGCCAATAGGTGGAGTTGAACGACATTTATTCATCAATAGAATATCTCCATCGTATCATCAATGGGTATATCATGGGGACCCAGTTGACTTATATAGGGGATACAAGATTCAAACATCTCAATCGACACATATGATGGTAACAGGATGACATATTTTAATGTTTTGGACGAAGAAAATAAATTATTGAATATTATAAATGATCTACAGTGTCCAATTGCCGATATGAATGAAGAAGATAACGAGAATGAGATGCCTACTGATGCCCAAGGAAGAAAAAACAACCGAAGTTTATTTGAAAAGTTAATAAATGAATCACGTAATCAGTTGTACCCTGGTTGTACAAAATTCTCTTCATTGATGTTTTTGATGAAATTGATGCATATTAAGGTTCTTAACAGTTGGACTAACAAGTCATTTGATATGTTACTTGAATTGCTAAAGAAAGCATTTCCTGTCGGAACATCTATACCTAGTTCATTCTACAAAGCTAAAGAAAATTGCATGATTTGGGACTAGGTTATGAGTCTATTCATGCTTGCAAATACGATTGCATCCTATATTGGAAATAGTTTTTCGATTGGCAACGATGCCCTGTATGTGGTGAGTCTTAGTACAAAGTTGACGGAAAAGGTAAAAAGATCCCACATAAAATTTTACGACATTTTCCTTTAATACCAAGATGAAAGTTGTTTTTTGCATAAAAACATATTGCTTTTGAAACAAATGAAGTGTTACGACATCCCACTGATGCTGCAAGGTGAAAGCATTTTGATCGTAAGTTTCCACAATTTGCTTCAGACCCACGAAACATTCGTTTAGGACTAGCTTCGGATAGCTTTGATCCATTCGGGAATATGAGTACTTTATATAGTATGTGGCCTGTGGTGCTTATACCTTACAATTTGCCACCTTCCTTGGAAATGTATGAAAGAGACAAATTTCTTTGTCTTCATCTCTGTACTTATACCTGGGTCGAAACCTCTTAGAAAAAAAATTGATATTTATTTACAATCATTGATTGAACAGTTAAAAGAGTTATGGAATGATGGTGTGTGCACTTATGATTGTATTAGCGTCGAATACTTTCAACTACACACATATTTGTTGTTGACTATTAATGACTTTCCTGTGTACGGTGGTCTATTTGGATGGAGTACCAAGGGTTACCAAGCATGCCCTATTTGTAAAGAGGATACATCGTCATTAGGGTTACAAGGAAAAATGGCGTAGGAGCAAACAATATGATGGAAAAGTGGAACTTAAACCTCCTCTAGTTTTCATGGATGGAAAAGAGATCTTACGACAATTGGCTTTTGAGGCTTGTCCCAATTGGCATTCGAGCGTATCCAAAAAACGATATGTCCACTGCTATTGTTGAGTTATGCAAATTATTTTGTGATCTATATGCAAAAACAATATCCATAGGAGATTTGGATCACTTGCAAGAAGACATTACAATCATAATTTGTAAGTTGGAAAAGATATTTCCACTAGTGTTTTTCAATGTAATAGTGCACCTAGCAGTCCATCTGCCCTATGAAATAAAAGTTGTGGGTCCAATTAGCTATAGTTGGATGTACCCTATCGAAAGAAGTTTATGGACGTTGAAACAATATGTAAGAAGCAAAGCACGTCTTGTGGGTTCTATAGTGGAAGCGTATATAATGAACGAATGATTGATATTTTGCTCCTTGTTCATAATTGGAATTGAGACAAGATTCAATAGAGATGAAAGAAATGATGATAGACTTCCAGACAATGAGAGATGTGGTGAACTTCCAATGTTTAAACAAAACGCATGACCATTAGGAGCATCTAGTAAGGACATTATCAGGAGAAGAGAAATGTAGTGCACATTCGTACATCTTGAACAAATGTAATGAATTACAATCTTATTAAAGGTATGTTTTGATCATTATATTGTAATTGATAATCGAAATGTCGGACATGACTATTCCTTCTTATGGACTTGCAAATAGGCGATATTTGAGACTAATTCTACCTTAAGTACAAAACGAGTTTGATCTTTATAAAAGGCACCAACGGGGTTTTCCTGATTGGTTCAAATCTCATGTAAGTATGTTTAAGAAAGATAAGTGACAACTATATTAAATTAAAGTTTAGTTACATTACTTTTAATTAACAAGTTCTTTCATTGCGTGAGAGTGAAAATATATCTGATGATATATATTCACTAGCAATGGGACCCTTCGGAGGTGCGCTCGTACAGTGGGTGTATTTTTAATGGAGTACGCTATCATAGTATAGAGCGTGATAATCGTAGGAGTATACAAAATAGTGGGATCATGGTGTCTAGAGAAAGTGAAGGTGAAGGTGACCTACATAATTTATATGGTGTTATCAACGAAGTTGTGGATTTTCAGTATGCTAAGAGAAGACATGTAATTATGTTTAAGTGTACATGGTTCGACATAGACCCTATAAAGAAAAATAGAGTACAAAATAATTTAGGGTATACATCAATTAATACCGCTCGCCACTGGTTTGTCAACGAGCCTTTTGTGTTTGCTAGTCAAGCTAAATAAGTATTTTACATCAATGATTCCAAATATGGTAATAATTGGAAAGTGGTGCAAGATCAAAATAAGCGTGTGTGGGACATGCCAGAAGTAGAAGACGAGAATTGCCAAGTTGAGTTATTAGAAGTTATGAATATCATTCCTAGTATAATTAATAACTCACCTAAAGATACCAATTTATGTAGAGATGATGTTGATCCTATAGTCATAGAAGAACAGATAATTCAACAAGTTGATAACGATTTCATAAATGATGAGGAAGAGGATGTACACTTATCTTCTGACGGGAGCTTGAGTCTCAATGAGCATCCTGATAGTGCATAATTATGTAAATACATATTTTACTTTTCATTTCATAACTTTGTGTTTTTCGATGCATTGTATAATACTTTTGTGTCTGTACAGGAAAAATGGTAGGTCACACCAATCAAGAGGTATCAATGGAATATTTAGAGCTTGAAGCAATGGTCACATCATCTTCCGTGGGAGAAAATTCAGGTTATTATAGACAGTTTTTTCTTCTATGTCAAAATATGTACAATTTATATTGGATAATTGTATAAACTAATGTATAGTTTCCTTAGAGGCTACTTCTATGACTAGTAGGAATATACGACATATTCTCGAAATATTGAGTTGGATAGACATGTCCAACTTTATGGGAGAATTTCTATCTCAATCGATCCTAATTGGAATAAACTAGTCTGTCATAATGCAATGAGGTTTACTAATGCAATTGTTACCAACGTTCAAGAATCTTTTTATGTTCGTTGGGAACATGAAAAGAGGGAACAAAAGAATGTAAAGAGCTTGTTAAAAGTCGATTGATGGTAAGATGCTCATTTGATATTTTAAAATTTAAATATATGTGTGTGTATTATAATCAATTCTTTTTTTTCAAAACCACTTCGAGTTTGACTTATCCAATCAACTTGTCAACAATTTCATCACTGGATAGATGCAAATGTCCATCAAAAAGTATAACTCATAACTCCATAAACACTATAAAAAATATGCAAGTCCTCAAAAGGCACGAGCACACCCACCTGATTGACTCAAAAATGCCATTGGGGATTGACATTTTTTAGGCACTAAGTTTGAATCCACTAAACGAAAAGTAAGAATATTGTGTTTCTTTCACTTTACTTACATTTGTATTACTACTTCGACATTAATTTTTTGTTTTATTAGAGAGTGGCAGAGACTAATCAAAAGAATCGATTGACTCTGAAGTTTATTCATACAACTAGGTCAAAGACCTTCGTACACATACAAGAAACCACAGTAGAAATAAAAGTCTTTATTTATTTGATTTGTAAGAAAGTAATATAAATATCTTTTATGTGATTTGTTTTACAGAAAGGACATGACAGTCAAACAATTGACCTAGTAGACACTACAACAAAAACAAGCTTCTGTGACTCCAAAAAGGCTATCATTAGCATATTTGTTGACTTTTTTTTTAGTCTTTGAATCCACCATCATCTAAAGTGTATAGATGACGCATGAGAAATCAACTAGTTTCATGACTTTTAAATGCAGTTAACAAAGAACATATATTAACATTTATTATATGTCATGAAAACCTTTTTTAATGACAATTTTTCGCAGTCAATAAATGATCAAAACGTTAACTTTTTCTATAAATTAAAACGTCATATTGACATTAAAATTCTGTCATTGAATAACAAATAATGTCACATTTACAGTGTCAATAATACCTTAATTATGATACTTTTTAAACGTCATTGAATTACGTACATTGTCACTTACTTATAGTCATTGAAACCTGATTGATGACACTCTTTCACTGTCATAAAACTACATATGAATTTTGTCAAATGTCAAGCAAAATCATTTCAATGATACATGTTATTACACATGTGTTTCATACATGTTACACCTGAGCTTCCTCCAATTTCAACACAAAATATGTACACAAATATATTTATAAACTTTCATATATAACAATAGAGTTTGTAAAGTTAATACAAGGAAGCTATATACAACAACACCAGTAACCAAACTTTGCGTAAGTCATTTACAAATTTAGTAATTACAACTAAGTGTTGGCACAATACAAAAAAAAATAATAATAAAAAATTACAACACCTATATAAATATCTTGCTTGGTCGGTTTTCTTGCTTCAATGGCCTTGTCTAAGAACCTAGTAAACAAAACATTCATTTCAAAATTTAACTCAATATAGCGAGGCGAACAATAATAACAATATGTAGTTAAGTACATTGTGGATCGTAACAACACTTATATATATATGTTGATCGTAATGTAACGATATCATTCTATTAAGTACATTTACACTCAAAACCCCACTTTAATCATACAAGTAAGCTTCAAATAACACTTTAAAACAAACATGATACATAGAGTCACAATATAACCACATATATAAACTCAAAATCACATTATAATCTCCAAATCAACTTTAATAATATATATAACCTCCAAATTCAACTTATTGCTTAGTTAGTACAAAACTAACAAACTTTGGACATTAATTCTTAACATAAAAATCATATAAGAAGGAAATATTGTAACTTTTCCAACTTTTGAAAGAGTATAACTACTAAAAAGTAAAAATACTCATACATTAGTCTAAGTGAGACTTTCACTTTCAAACCAACATAAAAAGTACCTAAAAGTTTTTCAAGAAAAAATTGAACTCCCTAAATAACCAAAATAGTTCATATGTGAACTTTGATTATCAAAACAAACTATAAAGTTTCCAAAAAGTGTATAAATGACCATTTGTTTCTCAAAACAACCAAAAAATGCCCAAGTGTCACTTTGGCTCTAAAAACCAACCTAACAATTTTCAAAAAGTGTGTAAGTGACACATTGATTCTCAAAACAACCTAAAATGCTTAAGTGCAACTTTTACTCTCCAACCAAACCTAAAAACTACCTAAAAAGTGTATAAGTGACACTTTCACTCTCAAACCAACATAAAAAGTACCTAAAAGTTTTCCAAGAAACAATTTCACTCACCAAACAACCAAAATAGTTCATATGTGCAATTTGATTATCAAAACAAACTATAAAACTTTCAAAAAGTGTGTCAATGACCATTTGTTTCTCAAAACAACAAAAAAATGCCCGAGTGCCACTTTAGCTCTAAAAACCAACCTAACATTTTTGAAAATGTGTGTAAGTGACACATTGATTCTCAATACAACCTAAAATGCCTAAGTGCAACTTTTACTCTTCAACCATGCCTAAAAGCTACCTAATAAGTATTTAAGTGACACTTTCACTCTCAAACCAACATAAAAAGTACCTAAAAGTTTTACAAGAAACAAGTTAACTCCCCAAACATAATGAGCTATTTTGGTTGTTTGGGGAGTTAACTTGTTTCTTGTAAAACTTTTAGGTACTTTTTATGTTGGTTTGAGAGTGAAAGTGTCACTTAAATACTTATTAGGTAGCCAATTTGATTATAATAAGGGTACTAACTACATAAATTGGCTACCATAACTGCAAGATAGCCACAACATAGTTTTAAACTTTGATTAAAAAAAAATACAACTTGAAAAACTCCTAAAAAGTGTTCAAGAGACTTGTTAACTCCTAAAACACCCTAAATAGTACTTAAGTGTCTTTTTTATATTCAAAACTAAAAAGTACCCCAAAAGTGTGTAGATGACACTTTAACTCTCAAAACAACTTCAAAATGCCTAAGTATGACTTTGAAACTCAAAACCAACCAAAAAATTCCTAAAAAGTGTCTAAATGACACTTTAACACCCAAAACAATCTAAATAGTTCTCAAGTGTCTTCACAATATCTAAGACCAACCAAAAAGTACCTAAAAGGTGTCTAAATGACACTTTAACTCCCAAAAACAACTTCAAAACGCCTAAGTATGACTTTCAAACTCAAAACAAAAAAAAAACTACCTAAAAAATGTCTAAATGACACTTTAACTCCCAAAACAACCTAAATAGTTCTCAAGCGTTTTCACAATATCCCAACCAACTAAAAAGTGTCATCTAAATGACACTCTAACTTCCAAAACAACTTCAAAATGCCTAAGTATGACTTTCAAACTTAAAACACACCTAAAAAGTGTCTAAGTGACACTTTCACCCTCAAAACAGCTTAAAAAGTTCCTAAAAAGTGTCCAAGAGACTTGTTAACTCCCAAACAATCAAACAAACTTAAAAGTACAACCAAACGTAAGATGCATGAATTGGCTACCATAACTGCAGGATAACCACAACATATTATAACTTAAACATATATATATATATATATATATATATATATATATATATATATATATATATATATATTTTTTTTTTTTTCCCTAAAAAGAAAACAAGTCTCTTTCATTGATATAATGAATTGAGACAATAACTTAAACATATAATAAAAGTACTAAATGCATGAATTGGCTACCATAACTACAGGATAGCCACAACATAATTTTAAACTTTAATAAAAAATAAAATACCTAAGTATTTGAAGATCCATCCGCTCCATGTCCTTGCCCCAAATATTTTTGAATGTCGGTCCATCTATCTTCCAATTTGCAAAGTTAAAAATGGCCGACAAAAACACATAAAATAGTTTGAATGACGGGCATGTCTATTTATAAATATCTTATTTGGCTTAAAACAAGAAAAGCCATAATTGATGGTTTTTGTGCATTGTCAATAAGATACTAGAGAAATGTCACTACTTAATTTTCTGACAAATTCAAGTAAATTCAATAAACTACTTAAAGACCCAACATTGAAAAAAAAAATGTTAAATTTTTTAAGCAAATTCATCCAATCTCCCTGCTCACTTCAAACTATTAAAAATAGAAAGCAACAAATCTATTAAAATCCTTTTTGGAAGTCAGTTGTAACAAACTTTGTTCAAGCAAAAGTAAATAGTTGGTGTATAAAAACCTCTTGAAATCTATAGAGATATATGTGTGTGTGAAATTGTTCCCTATGTGATAATTGAGAGGGAGTAAGAGGAACTTATGTATAAAGTTCAAAAACTCTTGAAACTATAATCATTGAAATCTTTGGGCGTCTTTTACAGTAGATGTAGGTTTTAACATTGAACCATAATAAACAAATCACTATGGAAGACAAACAAAAAAACTGAATAAACATTCTACATCATTATTGAAGACAACTTTAGATCAAAAAAAAAAAAAAAAAAAAAAAAAAAAAAAAAAAAAA